>CAUYTI010086333.1:0-21475 GCA_963575145.1 Galago senegalensis | reverse complement strand
TCCCTCTCCCCTTTCCCCTTCTTCTTGGGCTATAATTGGGTTATAGCTTTCATATGAAAGGTATAAATTGGTTTCATAGTAAGGCTGAGTACATTGGATACTTTTTCTTCCATTCTTGAGATACTTTGCTAAGAAGAATAGGTTCCAGTTCCATCCATGTAAACATGAAAGAGGTAGAGTCTCCATCTTTTTTAAGGCTGCATAATATTCCATGGTGTACATATACCACAATTTATTAATCCATTCATGGGTCGACGGGCACTTGGGCTTCTTCCATGAGTTAGCAATTGTGAATTGGGCTGCAGTAAACATTCTGCTACAAATATCTTTGTTATAGCGTGATTTTTGGTCTTCTGGATATATACCTAGTAGAGGAATTGTAGGATTGAATGGCAGGTCTATTTTTAAATCCCTAGGTGTTCTCCAAATGTCTTTCCAAAAGGAACATACTAGTTTGCATTCCCACCAGCAGTGTAGAAGTGTTCCCTTTTCTCCACATCCACACCAACATCACAGGTTTTGGATTTGAGTCTTAACCTCAATGCTATGTCATCTTGAATAAGTGACAATACTTTTAGGCTTCAGTTTCCGCATCTGTAGAATGGGAATAAAAGCAACAACTTCATAGAGTTGTTTTAAGGATTAAGTGTGATAATGTATATAATAAAGTTAGCAGAGTATTGAGGACCTAAGATGTATTCAATAAATCTTATGTTAATGATAGTCAATCTGAGGAGGGTGTTGATGGTGATGATGACAATCATGGTGATAATGATGACTGCCACCACTCTATTATAGTGCATTGACATGCCACCACCTCGCTGTTCCTAACTCCAATTCCTAACTATGCTGTTAGCTCAGTCATAGATGCACACAAGGAGAAAGTATACTCTTCAGGTTGTCCTGGCTAACAAATCTGGGACACTTGAGAGGAGGTATTGAGTAGCTGGGACCACTCATATATAAGTCCTTTAGTGAGATTTTCTGTAGTTTCCATGCATTAGGCCATTTATTCATTCAATTGATTTAACCAGTATTTGTTAAGCATCTATCAATACTATGGACCAAGAGTATAGCGGTATACAAGATGCAGTCTTTACTTTCAAGGAATTTACCTGATAATGGAAGATATGGACAAATAAACATGCAATTTTAGGAAGGTATAAATGTTATCATTGGAGTAAGCACAAGATATAAGGGCACAGAGAGAAGTCTCTGTACCATCTTGAGTGTCTAGAGAAATGCTTGTGAATAGGTTTTTAACCAGGGAATACAAGCCCTGACACATATAATGAAGCTTTTGTTGTCTCTACTTAATTCTACCTAATTCTTAGTTGTGTTGTTTCTGCTGGTATCATCTCTGTTCTTTCCAGAGTAGAAAAGATGCTAAGTATTTACTCCTGGTTTGGGGACTCTTATCTAAAAATTCTATGATTGCCACAAAATGTAGTGTTCCCCTTAAAATTGTACATTTTTATAAAGATGAATTACTTATTATGATAAAAGCAAAAGATATTTCAGTGCTTGAAATCAATCCTTCTGAGTGTTTCTAAATTGTTTATTTTTTTTTAAAGACTAAAACTCATTTAAATGAGCTATGAAAATTCTTGTCCCTGGGAACATTTATAGAACATAATGGAATATGTTTATAATCTGTTTATAATAACATGTGGGTCAGTAGCAAATATTTAAGAAGAAAAAAAGAGAAGATAGTCTGAGTCATTATTTAAACTTCTGTTGGAATTGAATCTCCAGACCAAGAAATAATAAAGAAATTAAGAGTACAGTTAAAACAGTAAAAGGGTATTTTTAAGGGTGTTTAGTTTTTGATAAACTGAATTCTAGCAAAAGATATTTTACCATATTCAGGAAAGTCTAAAATATTTAGTCAACTGGAAGTCTTACTAACTTTTTATTTCATTATAACCATAAATTTTTTTCAAAAAATTTTTTTCTATAATGTTAATGTCACAAGTGGTTTCATGCTTCAACACCACTAAGACACTGCCTATGAATTTTACAGTCCCCAGAAACACCTTGTGTGACAGTGGTGGCGGTTTTGCCCATTTATACCCAGAGTCACACTTTGGCATTAATAAACAGAGTCATCTAAAATCCATTTCAAACAGATGTTGGGAACATGGAGGGGAATGGAGAGTACAAAAGGTTTCAGAGACCCTGGCCATTCACAAGATGTGAGTGAAAGACTACCAGTCTAGAACCAAAATCCTTATGTGGGGTTGACCAGCCAGTGGTGGCAAAGCCAGTATTTGACCCAAAATCATGTTCTTTACCACTAGAAAATATTCCAGTATTATCTCCCATAAAGGGATCCTGTGTCATGACTTACATCAGGAGTATGTGTGTGTGTGTGTGTGTGTGTGTATACATACATACAGAACAACACAAAACCCCAGCTTTGAACATAGGTCTATCTGACTATAAAACTGATCATTTTCCCACATGCTTGCTGCCTCCTTGCCCTAGAGACCTCCAAGGACTTCAAGCATATCTGTGGAAATGATTTCCTACCATTCTTCAATATGGGGATCTGTAAGGATAGCTGGGGGTCTTGCCACCAACAGCGGCATAGTCATAAGACAGTCATTCAAACAGAAAAGAAGCAGTAGTTTCCATTAGCTAATAGGCCAAATAAAGAAATGTATTCCACTCTGCAAAAGAAGCCACATAGCACCTGATCCATGGAAAGGGCTCATTCATTGTTGAATGAATGAAGGCATGCATCCAGGAACACCTGCAAAACTCCAGCTAACACACAGTTACTGTCTAAAACCAGGAAGGAACACTTGAAGGTATCTGATTTCATCCCGTGAGCATCACCTACATTCAAAAGTTAATTTATTGACAGTGACTGCTTCTTAAGCATTATTTACAAAAATCATTTGGGCTGACAAATTTTGCCCTGCCCAATTTGTCACTGAAGGTACGAAGCAGAAGTTACCCCATATGGATAGACACAAGGGACATTTACCCTTTGATCTTTACTGGCCATTGAGCAGGAAAGTCTTGCCCAGTTGGGAGGTGTTAAATGCCTCATAATGAGGCAGATGGCCAAATAACCAAAGAATGATTCTCTCTGACCTATTTCTATGTTTACCCAAGTGCCATCACACCCCTGGGCCAGTTGGCAAGTGCTCCTAAGGGTCTCATTTCTATTAAATAACCCACACTATTGAGAAAAGAAGGAAGAGGGTGGCCCCAATCTCTGCATAAGTCCTGCTTTGGAGAGTCAAGGATTTCTTCCCTGAGCAAAGGTGGGGGATGAATGTCTCCCCACTCTCCAGCCCTGAAGCCAGGAGAGCATTTCCTCTATACCTTTGGGAAAGAGCATCTTCCCTATGGTTATGATATACCAGCACATGAAAAAAGGGCCACCAGTGGTGGACAGTCACTTGTTTTACAAACGCTTATTAAATACCTACCCTGCCAGGGACCAGTAGTAGAGCAGACTTTGTCTCCAGCACACAGAGCTTAAAGACTAGAATAAATGGCAAATTGTAATGATGGTACGTGGTATCGGGGAGATGGATGTGGCTGTGTGAGACCCTCTCAGAGATGTGACCCAGACAGAGAAGAGGTCCAATTGATGTTGACTAAGAGAAGAGGGGCTGGGAGAGTGTCTGGGCAGAAGTCATGTGCACAAAAAGGCCCAGCGGCAGCAGGGAGTATGGTGAGTTTGTGGTTGGGGTGGAAAGTGGGGAGCTTCTTCAAGCCAAGAAGATCTAGACAAGTCAGATAACAAGTGCTAGCAGCTTGGGTGCTCACAAGTGCATTTTAAATATTATCTAATTTAAGTCTCACATTTTTCCATGTGAAAAGACTGAGGCATGGAGAAACAAAACAAATTGCCAGATAATGCAGACTCTGTTAAGGGCTGTAGAAGCAATGGGAGACCATCCGAAGGTTTTAAGCAGAAGTAGTGACATGATAAGATTTGTGTTTCAGAAGGATTACTCTAGCACAATTCACAATTGCAAAGATTTGGAAACAACCCAAGTGCCCACCAACACATGAATGGATAAGTAAAATGTGGCATATACGTACCATGGAGTGCTACTCAGTCATACAAAAATGGGAATCTAGTATCTTTTGTTTTTTTTAAGAGAGTCTCAAGCTGTCACCCTGGGTAGAGTGTAGGACATCATAGCTCACAGCAACCTCCAACTCTTGGGCTCAAGCAATCCTCTTGCCTCAGTTTAGGCAAGAGGATAGCGAGACAGGGTCTCATTTTTTGCTCAGGCTGGTCTCGAACTCATGAGCTCAAGCATTCTACCTGCCTCAGCCTCCCAGAGTGTCAGGATTACAGGTGTGAGCCACTGTGCCTGGCTATGGGATCTAGTATCTTTTATGACAACCTGGATGGAACTGGAAACCGTTCTTCTAAGTGAAACATCACAAAAATGGAGGAACAAATGCATGTACTCAATACCAATTGGAAATAACCAACCAACATTTAAGTGGTCATACATATGGAAGTGAATCTCAAGGAAATCAAACTGGGGGAGGGGAAGAAGGGGCTGGGTAAATTCACAGCTATCAGGTACGTACAGTGCAGGGCACACTATCTGGGTGAAGGGCGCACTTACAACTTTGGCTCAATCTGTACAAAATATGTGCACCTGCTAATATTCTGAAATGAAAATAAGAAATAAGTGCCTCATGTTTAAGCTAAAAAAAATGATTCTGAACAAAACAGAGATGGTTTCACCTGCACTGCCCTTCCAGCCCTCTTTATACTTCACATAGAAGTATTTACATTTGAAACTGTCATGGATATTGAGTCGGAATTTGAAATAAAGACCAAGAAAGTTTTAGCTGAAGTGCTATGTAATTTTCCTGCAGAGGTGGAGAAAGGAGGGATGGCTGGTAACCCAGGTCTATACACTTCATCAGAACTGTATTCCAAGAAGTAGGACTTAGAAAGAGGCTCATGGTGCAGATCAGAAAGGGTAGTTGAATATCTTCTTCCTCCAGACCCAGGGA
This sequence comes from Galago senegalensis, assembly GCA_963575145.1. Taxonomy (NCBI): domain Eukaryota; kingdom Metazoa; phylum Chordata; class Mammalia; order Primates; family Galagidae; genus Galago; species Galago senegalensis. The sequence continues at coordinate 16,471 of CAUYTI010086333.1, read as the reverse complement.
GAGTTTTTTGTGTTATTTTTGTTTTTTGAGACTGATTCTCTCTCTATTGTCCAGGCTGGAGTGGAGTGGGGGCATCCTAGCTCACTGCAACCTCTCACCCCTGGGCTCAAATGATCCTCCTGCCTCAGCCTCCTGAATAACTGGGACTACAGGTGCCCACATCTTGACCAGCTAATGTTTCTTTTTATTTATTTGTTTGTTTATTTGCTTGTTTATTTATTTATTTTGTAGAGATGAGGTCTTGTTCTTGCTTAGACTAGTCTTGGACTCCTGACCTCAAATGATCCTCCTCTCTAGGCCTCCCAGAATGCTAGGATTGAAGACATGAGCCACCATGCCCAGCCCCAGGAGGACTATTATTGCGCCACACACACTGACTACCAGGAGTTGTAGCAGTGCTTCGTTTTACTTTTTACCAGGGAAGCAAAAATGTGTTCCTCACGAAACCAAATCCAGACCATGTGTATTTCTCTTTGACAGCTCCAATGCTTAAAAATTGGGAAATTTTGCATTAAAATATAGAGTTCTGCCTTCTCTGGTAACCCTGGACCACTATTTTCCTTTGGCCAATGGACTGGCATTGACCCACGCTGACCACCCTGCCCCAGAGGAAGCACCTCAGCTCCAGAACCGAAACACCTGGCCCCCACCCTGGGCAGTCTCCCTCCCATCTTCACTCTCATTTTTTATCCCTTTCTAGCCCTAGGCCTGACGCCACCTCTGTTTGTGAACCTTGAATTGTATTCTGAGATTCACACACACACATGCTGTTAGAGCACTTCAGGTCAAGGATTTCTTCACAGGTGAACTGAGCATTGGGACAAAGGAGAGAAATCTCTAAACACACGTAGGTCATCTTTACACAGGCTCCTGGTTGGGGTCTCCCTGGGGGATATAGGCAGTGTTCCAGGCAGGGAAAGCAAGTGAGATAAGTGAGATTAAGTACCAGAGCAGGAATGTGCCTGGGGAACAATGAAGAAATGGTATAGTGGGTGGAGTGAGAGGTAAGCTTCATTTGGTGGATATGGTTACATGAAAATTTGGACCTAAAGTATTAGAGAGCCGAAGGCTCTTAAGTAGGCTGAATTTTCAGGAAGTCAGACTGAACAGTGGCTCATTAGGGCCAATAGCCTGGAGGTACCCTCCCAAGGATGAAGGGTGGTGATTAAAAACCTGAATGATTTTTGCTGGATTAGGAGTTGGTACAGTCAAAATAAAGGGCCAGAAGCCAGCGTGAGCCACTTAAGTTTTCGCTGGTACAAGGCACTGTTTACAGAAAAGGACTAGTCTTGAAAATTTAGCATCACCAGAAGAAAATGAAATGTAATAAAAATTAGTCATTTAAGAATGGAGGCGTTTTTACTATGACACAGCACCATTGTAAAAAATCTCCAAGCTTATGCCAAAGGGTAGTTGCTGCTAAACTTCTCCCCTGAATCAGGGCATTTGAGCACTGTTAGTGCAATTGGCTGGGCCAGCGAGGCTGGGAGCAGAACTTCCTCGGAGCTTACATAAAGCATAGATCTTGCCCAAATGTGGAAAACCTTTAGGGACATTAAAACCATTAGGGATCTGTAGCCCTGACTTGAACTAAGCAGAATAAACAAACCCCTGCTCAAATTGGAACTCACTGGATGACTTTCAGAGTTATCCAAGGGGAAAGGCTGAAGGCCTTAAGGGTCTTTGAGTAGGTTAATGTCCTTTCAACTGCTTAACTCAAGCCTTCTGAGACTTGATATGTGCTCGCTTTGTCCTTTTTGAAATGTTTTAACACCTCAGTTGCAAACCCGCAAATGGATTGCATTCTAAAACTACAACTTATACAATACCTTTTTTTTTCCCTGCTAATGGGATAAAAGTCCAAGTTAGACCTTGTGGAAGCATGTTACAGATTCAGGAACTGGCTTGGAAACATTCCAGAGAGCATTCACATTTTCCATGGACAGGGTCTTGGTAAGTTCCCAACCTCCATTTCTATTTTCAATCTCCTTTGTCCCTCCGGCCTAATAGTTTAGGTTTTCCATATGTCAAGTAACTTTGTGTCTCTCTCCCCCTCACAGTTAAGAGGTATCATTGTCAGATTCACTTTTGACCCCATTTTTTAAAAAGGGGGAGGCAGATTAGAGAATTATGAATGTACTTTCATTCAATAAGTAGTCAATTTGTTGCCTGCTGTGAGCGGGACACTATAGTAGACAACGTTTGGGGATAGTAGGCACTGCTGGGCTGAAGAAGAATGAAATAATATCCTGATTCTCTGATGCTCACAATCTGTCAGAAGTGGAGATGGACAGAGAGAGAGAAAACCAAAGCCCTGAGTTTCTAAGAACCAAGCCCTACATGGTCACAAATCTAAAGCTCACAGAAGCACTCTCTGAATGAGCATGGAGCTGGCATGGAGCTCTCACCCTGCCTCTAGTTTACCTCCAGGAAATGTAGTACAACATAGGAAACATCTGCAGAGTGCCTGCCATGGCCCTGTTCTAGCTAGGGCTGAAAACAGTGAGAAAGCACTGTTTTTAACACAAAGCAGTCTTTGAAATCTAGGGCACTAATCTAAGGCAATCAAGTTCAAACTCAAATGCCACTTCCCAATTTCTGAGAGCTACCAAAAGGGGCCAATGCCTCTTTTGTCTATACTAAACCATCTGAGCTCCCTCTAGCAGCTCAGTATCTACAAGTAATAAAAAAACAACAAAACAACAGCAATAATAATAGCTGCCATCTTTTGAGTCAGGCCCTACGTGCCATAAACTCCTACATACTTTACCAACATCACCCTTTCTGCGACAGAAGGTGTGCTCCCAGAACCAGCAGAATCTCAGGTCTCATCTGAGACCTCATGAGTCAGAATCTGTACTTTTTAGATCAAATCCTGGATTCAAGTCTCAGTTATACCATTTAGTAGTTGTGCAACTTTAATCTTTCCTCCCCTGCCTTCTAGCTGCAATCCCTTGGTCTCATTCAGTTTCAAGATCAACTTGAATATATTCCTAGCCATGAATAACATGTCCAGGGATTCTCTTGGGTGCCTACAGTCTGTAGTCCATAATGGTCAAACCCACTCGGAGTGGCCAGAGGGGAGTTCTGGTTGATGACTGTTCCTTTAGAGAGGGCAGGGACACCCAGTTGGGTCCCTTCAGGTGAAGGGATTATGGAGTAATGAGATACAATCTACCAGCTGTCCCAAAATATAATCTCCCTGTACTTTTTTATATTTATATCTGCAACTATACAAAAAGGTAATTGCCCTGAAAGAAATCACTGACCAATATCTAATTAAAACTTCAAAAGAGTGAAGGAGCCACATGTTGTATGTGTATAAATGACCTATTTCTCCCACCCTTTGTCCACTCTCAGGTGCTTAGAAACAAGCAAGTATTCACACCCTCCCAGTGTATGACAGCCTGCTGGGAGTTCATGTGGAAATATGCAGGCCTTCCACTAAAAGTTCAGCCATCACCATGAGTGTTATAGGTACATCTTATGTAATCTTCAAAACAACCTGGTGAGGTAGAAACATGATCCGCATTTCAAAGATGAGAACGCTGAGGCCTAGAGGCTAAGTTGGTACCCCTACCAATCTCCATTATTGAAGAAGGAGATTAAGAATGGGGAAGATAGCTGGTAGCTTTAGCCCATCTGTTGTCCTGAGCTACTCTCTTCTGCTCCTAAACTTGCCTGCCCCCTTCCACAAACCCAAGGCCCTGTGGCTAAATTTACTAGGACCCTATTTTAGCAGACGGTTAGAAGATGACATGGTGATCTCACCCCTCTTCCCACCTCAGGAAGTAATCATTCCAGCCACATAAGATATTTTACCAGAGAGGAATTTAGGAAAATTGATTGATACCATTATCTCTTATCTTCAGTGATGTTTTATTCTCCCTCTAGCAGACAGCTCACAGGAAGTTGACCAGGTGGCCTGAAAGGTTAATTACAAGGTCATGCAACTAGAGACTGGCAAGGACTTGAACTTGGGTCCTTTCTACTTCATAGCCCAGGTCCCTGAGCACCCTCCTTCACTTGATATATAGTCCTGGGGAGGCCTCCAAAAGGAGAAGGCATCAATGCTGAATGAAGGTGTCCAAGACTGTCAGGCCTGCAGCCCTGGTTTACACAGTGAGCTGGCAGCAGTCTAGCAGGGAGACCACAGATATCAACTGTGACAGCCTGGGCTATCTGTGTCCAGTTGAGGGGGGCCAATGCCTCTTTTGTCTACACTAAACCATCTATATAATACTCAGGCTTTCTAGAGATGGGGCAACAACAGCTCTTTCAGGTCCTCTGACTTTTATACCAAATCAGAGAGAAACTGGCCTTGAAAAGGAAATTTACAGTCTCTCCTGGATCTGTATAAACCATGGATAGTCTTTGTACACATTTCATCAAGCTGGATGCTGTCCTCCCACCTCCTACTGCTATAATGGTCATCATCATCTCACAGGGCCAAGTGGCCTTTCTAATCCCCTAGACTTTGGCCTAAGGGGGGGTTTCTTCAGGATTCCTCTTCATCTTTCAAAGCAAAAGACAGAAGACTGTTGCAAACATGCATGCTAGTGGGACTTAAGGGAAAACAATGAGAATTGTCAGAAAAGGACCAATTCTCGAGACAACTCATGGGTGAACAGATGCAAACTCAGCCCAGGACAAGAATAACAAATGTTCCCATGATTTTGGACCTGGAAAAGTGAAGGTAGTTGGATCCAGTATGGATGTCTTAATGCAGAGATGCCGGGACATTCGAGTAGACACTCCCAACAGAAGCATCAGGATTGGATCAGAGTCAGAGGCCAAACTTGGGGTTGAACATGGGCAAGCCATTTGCTTAGCTATAATGGTTACCACTTGAAATGAGCTTTTTTATAGACTGAAAGAGAGGTGAGTGGAGGACAGAGGACTATGAGTTCAGGCTGAGAGGCTGCAAGGAAGCCCAGACAACCAGTACCACAGCTGGAGAGTTAAGAAGAAAGTCATGATAGTATTGTGTCCTGAGCCGAGAGTCAAGGGAAGGGCCACGGGAATGGGTTTACAGTTGCAGATTACCAAGCTCCCTCCACTTTATCACTCTATGGTGATTTTAATGCACCCCGTCATAGCATCCCTAGATGGGGTCGCTAGCCACTTTGGCATTACTATTTTTTGCTATTAAATGTGGGTTTGACTTTGTCAGTAAAGATCTCCTACTTAAATCATCATAGTCAAAAATTATTAAACACATAATTAAATATAAACAAGTTCCTATCTAGCCTTGTCCACTGCTAGATTAGGTACATCACATAGATGGAATTCACACAGTAAGTGTTCAGTGAGTACTAGACTTATACTAGGATTTGGTCATCAAGTGGAGCACTGCACATCTGTGACTTCCAGCGTTTGGTCCCATTTTAGGTTGAAAAGGGGAAATGGACAATTTTGAGTTCTCGTAGAAATGAAACTCCGATACTCAAAATATAGAAAATGATTAAAAGTGTGGGCTTTGGAGTCACCTGGGTGTAGGTCAGAATTCTCGCCTCACTACTTACTACCTGTGAATATTGGGGCAAGTTATTTAACCTCTCTGAGTTTCTGCAGCTATAAAATGGAATACTAATTTTGTGTGTCAGAGTTGCTGGTAGGACTAAGTAAAATTTTTGCTAGTAATATTCCTGACTAGCAGATATTATAAATGTTAGCAAGTAACATGATCAGTACCATTACCGTTTTCTTTTATAGGGAAAAAAAGTTCCAAGTCCATAGGTATGTGTTTTTTCCATTAAGTTAAGTGACTTTGACCTACCGAAAGTCTGGTACAGGTCATTTCTACAACGATATGTTCTAAATCAGAAATATCATGCCCTGGTTTTCTTTTAAGTCAAAGAACTATGTTATTTGATACTTATATTGTCAAGAGTTGAAAATGTGATTATGATAACAAACAGCAATAAAGAATGCATATTTGACATTAATTTTTAAACATACATATTTTCCCTCTTAAAAACAAACATGAATTTTAAAAGTATCAGAGTGTTTATGATTTGAAGTCATGGTTACAGTCACGTCTCAGTTTGCCATCTGTACAGGCCCAAGTGAGAGCCAGAATGACACAAATAGACAATGAATGTCAGTTGGTCTCGTCTAAGCTCTTCTCAGTTACACTGTACTTAAGCAAGTAATATATTCATGTAAAAGTGAATATTGAGTTAAACATTTGAAAATGTTATGTTTCATTATGTTTTCATAATATGTTCACCATATTATGAAAATTGCACTCAACAAAATTAGGAACAGGGGACTTCCCTAACCTGGTAAAGTGCATCTATGCGAACCCACAGCTAACAAAGAAACACATATACGCTGTTGGTAGGGGCTGGAAATTAGTACAACCTCTGTGTCAAAAATTATGAGATTTCTAAAAGAACTAAAAGTTCAAGTGGGGGAGGAGAAGTGGAGGGAAAGGGGAGAGGGCTGAGGGAGGGGGATTGGTAAGTTCTTACCTAATGGGCACAATGTAAGGGTATACAGGACACTCTCTGTACAAGGTGGGTACTACACTTTGAAGGCCTCAACTACAACTTGAACATTACTTAAGAAATGCAAACACTGTAACCTAATCATTTGTACCCTTATTATTAATCTGAAATAAAAAATAAAATAAATAAAAGTGAACCACCATTCATTCAATCTAGCAATCCCACTAATGGGTATTTACCCAAAGGAATTGAAGTCATTTTATCAAAAAGACACCTGCACTTGAATGTTTATTGCAACTCAGTTCACAATTGCAAAGATGTGGATTCAATACAAATGCCCATCAATTCATGAATGGATTAACCAAATGTGGTATTTGCATACTATGAAATACAACTCTGCCATAAAAAAGGATGAATTAATGCCTTTTGCAGCAATTTGGATGGAACTGGAGACCCTTATCCTAAGTGAAGTATCTCAAGAATAGAAGAAAAAAACCATGAGTACACTCTGATAAATTGGAACTAACGTGTGCACAGAGGGAAATAAAAGTCATTGAAGTCAAGCAGGGGAAAGGGGGAAGACAGGAGAGGCAAAAATCAAATGGGTAGAATGATAACTATTTAGGTAATGGGCACACTAATAGCCCTGACTCAGGCATTACAAAAGCTATGTATGTAACAAAAACATTTACACCCCCTTAATATTTTGAAATAAATCTTTTTTTAAAAAAAAGATATACAAATGACCAATTAGCACATAAGATGTTCAATATCATTCATCATTAGGAATTTGCAAATCAAAACCATAATAAAATACTACTTCATGCCCACAAGATGGATAATGTTGGGGGCAGGGGGAAAGTGTTGACAAGGATGAGGATATGGAAAGACTGGAGCCCTTTACATTGCTGGTGGGAATGTAAATTGGTGTGACCACTGTGGAACACAGTTTGAGCATCCTCCAGATGCCAAACAGAGGAGCTGCCGTATGGCCCAATAATCCACTACTAGGTATATATCCAAGAGAAATGAAAACATAGGTTCACACAAAAATTTTAACCAAGTGTTCATAACTACATTATGCATAACAGCCATAAAATGTAAACAACCCAATGTTCACCAAGTAATGAACAGATAAAATGTGGTATATACATACGATGGGATATTATTTGGTCATAAGAAGAAACGAAGAACTGATAAATGCCACAGCACTAATAAACTTTGGAATCATTATGCTAAGAGAAAGAAGCCAGTCACAAAGGACCACATATTCTATGATTCTGTTGTATGACATGTCCAGTCTAAGCAAATTCCTAGGAACTGAAAGTGGATTAGTGGCTATCAGAGGCTGCTAATGTGAGGAAGGAATAGGGGAGCAGACTGTCTGCTGCCATGTACAATGTTACACGTTTGTGGAGCAATGCACATGTTCTAAAATTGATTATAGTGGCCGAAAATGGTGGCTCGCACCTGTAATCCTAGCATTCTGGGAGGCCAAGACAGGTGGATTGCTTCAGCTCAAGAGCCCAGACCAGCATAAGCAAGAATAAAATCCCATCTCTAAAACTAGTGAGGCATTGTGGTGGGTGCCTATAGTTCCAACTACTTGGCAGGCTGAGATAAGAGGATGTCTTGAGCCCAAGAATTTGAGGTTGCTGTGAGCTATGATACTATGGCACTCAACTCCAGGCAACTGAGACTCTCTCAATAAATTAAATTAAATGGATTACAGTAATGGTTACTGAACTATACACTTCAAAAACTAAATTTTATTATATGTGAATTGCATCTCAATTTTAATAAGAATGGGCATAAATAGCTCTGAGACTGATCTGACATCTCGATAGGGTTTGCTGCTAATGCCAAGCTAGAAGGGATATGAATATTAAGAGAAAAGAAACTGACTCATGTTCAAGATGAGCAGGATGGAAGATCCTAACCATTTCCAGAGCTTCCCACTGTCCCCCAAACCCCCAAAGAGGCAGTAGCAGGAGCACATCGTGTACAGCGAAGAACAGCAAGGTGAGCCCAAAAAACACCCTGAGATGGTCAAGTATCCCCACCACCACCAGGATGGAGAAGCCCTGGCAGAACCATCAGGGCTGGAAGGAACACCAAGTGTGGGTGACCCACAAGGCCAGGCTTTCTCCACAGCAGCTCCAGCAACTGCTGCAATTCCCCAGGTGGCCAGGCCACAGGAGGCCGTGGAGGCCATGGAGCTCACATTGAGCCCACCTGCTGGAGAGCACCCTCCCTCGGTGACCCCAGGTTCCCCCAGCACCCAGGTTTCCAAAGCCTGACTCTTTTCCACCCCTTGGGAATCTTCCTAGCGGGAGAAGCCACCAATTACAACCTCAACCAGACCTGGGGACCTCATGGTACCATGCCCAGAAGGGCATCTCGGCAGCCCCAGGCCCCATGCCGGGCCCATTCCCAGGTCCAGGCTCATCTGTTGGGGGCAGAGACTGTCTATCTATCTCTGTGTGTGTGTGTGTGTGTGAACATTTTATGTCACAACTATTCTCTTCACAGAGGGAAGAGCTGCAGAATGGCAGTTTTTTTGTGTGTTTTTTGAGAGGGTTAATTGGAGGATCCATCCCTACAGTGTGTGGCAAGATGATATTATGGACATTTCTTTTTATATGAACAGATGTGATCTTTATAATTTCTTTTTATTATGGTGGGCACCAAACCAGAGGGTGCAAGTTGCAGGTTATAAAAATAAAGCAAAAGTTTCCATAGCCTGAAATGGTTTGATATATGACTAAGTCTCATCCGGCTTCTAAGATGAAAGGCCCCAGAATTCCTTCCTCCTCTTTCAAATGAGTTAATAATGATGATAAAATGGCTGACTATGGAGAGCTGAATATGTAGTAAACATTTACACGCATTTTCTCGTTTTAACTTCCCCACCATCAGTATGACATGGTTGTTTAGAACACACCCAGGTCACATGGCAAGTCAGTTATCGAGCTGGGCTGAGACCCCGCATCTGTGCGAGACCCAAGACCTCACTGATGACTCCTCCACTTTTCTCTGTGCTCCATTGTTTTCTCCTCTGGGGTAGATTCCATCCAGGAGCCTACAGCACCCAAGATTCTGACCACACCCCATGAAGGAGGCAGTGGAGTAGAGAGCAAGGCCTGGGACTGGGTTTCAGGAGCCCCAAATGCCAGCTCAGCTTTGCCACCAGTCAGCTCCATGGCCCTGGACGAGAAGTTAGACTACTCAGAGGCATGGTTTTCTGATCTGTGAAATGTGGGAAATTCATCCCAGCAATCTGTGTGCTCTTTCCAGCTTGAGCATTCAGGCCCAGTCCTACCTCAGTCACTGTCTGATTGTCAGTCATGGATAGAGGCTAAAAGGAAGAGTCAGTGTAGGGTGTTGATTTGAGGAGGCTGGGTTCTGGTGTCAGACTGGTGTGCGCTGGATCTATCACTGATCTCAGTGTAATGTGAGCAAGTTCTTTACCCTGCCTCCCTGCCTGCTAGTGGGAGTAATAACCTCATGGAGTGTTATGCCATCTGCAGAAAGGGCTGTAAGGACTGAGTGAGATCTCTGTACAGAGTGTGGTGCAATTCCTGGCATGCTGTAATATTACGTTTATTTATGAATATTATTATTGACTGTTATAAGATAGATGCACAGAATGTCTTCAGGGTAATTAGTGTACATTTAAATAACTCAGCCAGGTCAGACTCTGGAGCTCAGGTGACCTTCTTGAGCTCAGTTCTAGAACTACCCCTATCTCTTGGGTGAGCCGTACCACAGACTATGTAGCTGGGTAAATGATGCACCAGTAACACACCAGCCTTTCCCTCCTGTTAACTTGGAGTTATAATAATAATACCAGTTTCCATTCTACAGGAGAATACATTATATAGCTATCATATGAATTTTGGCTCAATTTTTTTTTTACCCAATCTAATCAGAAATAGATAAACCATCCATGAGACATAACTGATAAAAATTAGTTAATATGTTATAAAAAGAACTGCTGACAAGACACTGCTCCCTGGAAACTTCCCAATATGGATAGGGAATTTCTCTCTCTTTCAATGTTATTAATAAGCACATACGAAGATATATTTACAAGATTGTTTATCACAGTGTTATTTATAATGGTAAAAAACTGTGAACATAACATTGACTACAACAGAGCCATTACAAATCAGTAGCTCAGTGGCTAGGGTGCCAGCCACCTGCACTAAAGCTGGCAGGTTTGAATCCAGCCCAGGCCTGCCAAACAACAACTACTACAACCAAAAATAGTCAGGTGTTGTGGCGGGCACCTGTAGTCCCAGCTACTTGGAGGCCGAGGCAAAAGAATCACTTAAGCCCAAGAGTTTGAGGTTGCTGTGACACCACGGCACTCTACCCAGGGTGACAGCTTGAGACTCTGTCTCAAAAAAAAAAAAAACATCAAAATTATAAGACCAGTTTAGAGTTGGGGAAATGTGCCCTGCAACGTTTGATTTTTTAAATTAGGAAAAAAAAATGTATCCTCTAATTGTAATTTTGTAAATACTGGATGTATTTGTAGGAAAATATGAAATGCCACCACAAAAAATATTAGAAGAGGCTATGTCTAGGTATAGTATTATTGATTATTTTAGTTTATGCTTCTTTATAATTTCTACATTTTCACAGTGAATGCATATTTTTCTGGAAATCAAGGAGCAAAAGTTGTTTTTCAGTAATAAGAATTCTGTCAGATGTTTTTCTGCTCTGAAGCTCCTCTGTCCCGTACATTATTATATCTGAATATGTCTTAATTCGTAGCCTAGACATATTGGTTTTTTCCCCTTTCTTAAATACTGACTTAGAAATAATAAGCTTCATTGATTTTGTGAACTCATCTTTTTCACCTCATGTTGAAGACTAGCCAGACACGTTTGTTGCAAGATTGATTTTGTTACTTTGAAAACCAATAACAGATAATGAGGTAAAATCATAAATTAACTAATCTTTTTCTATACCTGTCACTCCCCCATTGAAAGCAATTTTCAGCTCTACCTGAGATTTAATATTTTTGAGCCAACTTTGAATCTCTTATGAAAAGAAATCAAGGTCCTTCTTGCTCTGTCTTATTTTATATTATTAGAATTATACCACTGAAGGGCTATTACATGTACAAATGAGAATCTGGTTTTTTTAAAGCAACTGTCTACAAAATTAATTCACACCAAAGGAAAAGGGATAGAGTAAATACAGTAAGTTTTTTGACTTTTTTCCCTAATTAAAACTTGAAGTAACTTTTGGTTTTTTTGTTTGTTTTTGTTTCTGGTTTTTTTTTTTTTTTTTGAGACAGAGCCTCAAGCTGTCATCCTGGGTAGAGTGCCATGGCATCACAGCTCACAGCAACCTCCAACTCCTGGGCTCAAGTGAGTCTCCTGCCTCAGCCTCCCAAGTAGCTGGGACCACAGGTGCCCGCCACAACACCCGGCTATTTTTTTTGGTTGCAGCCATCATTGTTGTTTGGCGGGCCCGGGCTGGATTCAGATCCACCACCTTAGGTGTATGTGGCTGGCGCCTTAGGCACTTGAGCCACAGGCGCCGAGCCCAAAGTAACTTTTTAAAAATGATATTGCAATATTTATGGGGAAAAAAAACCTGAAGAGCCAAAATGCTAAGGTTTTGTTCTCTGGATGAATTTTTTTTTCAGTTGTCATTTTGATCTATTTTTAAGATTATTGTTACATGTGCATTACAAACAAGTTAAGCAGAACAGAACTCTATACATAAACATTATTATTAGTTTGGTACATGCTGGACATGCAAACGTATACCTACATTTATAGAATTTTTTTCCCCTCTAATAGGATCATACTCCATTGTTATCATCTTTCTTTTTTAACCTAATTTTTTTGTGAAAGATTTAACTTCAATATGTAAAAATTTAACTCATTTTGTCTATATTTTTTGAAAGAATTTGTTGGATAATAATATTCTATAAGTGGAATTGCTTGGACAAAGGGTATACACACTTAAAATTTTGTTTTCCTTCCAAGAAAGATTATGCCCCTTTCACCACCTCCCATAGAGAATGGGAATGAAAGATAAATTTTCAGATTCAGAGCCACATGGAAGTTGTCCCAGGTTTTGATAGGATATAATTTATAGGTTTGCTCAGCTGCCTTGGGGACGGGATGCTTTCTAAAGTCAGATTCCTATAAAGCATAATTTGCCAACTTCCCTCCCTACCTAGAAGAGGGCTCTGTGTGTGTGAGTGTGTGTGTGTGTGTGTGTGTGAGAGAGAGAGAGAGAGAGAGAGAGAGACTCCAGCAAATCAGGAGAATGCATCTCCTCCACAGAAGATCCCTCAATGCTGACTGTAATAGATCTTTGGAGTCAGAATTGGATTTAAATTCCAGCCCCATCTCTTAGTAGCAGGGTGTCTTGGGCAAATTGCTAAACCACTCTGACCCCTGTTTTATCATCTGTGGAAAGGGGATGATCATACCCACTTTTACAGGGCTCTTTGTGAGAATTAAAGGCGTTACTTAATGCTAAGGGCTGACAAATAGTGGGCAGCAAGAGCTATGTTATTGGCTATTGTGGAGACGGTAGAAGAGGATTAGGATGAACAAGACAAGAGCATCTGCAGGGTAAAGTTTTGACCACTTTTGAAGAAAAACTTGGGGGAATCATAGCATTCCAGTTAATATATGCTGTGTCACACCATGCCCTCCCCCACCCACCTCCTGGAGCCCTCTTTGATATCCAGCACAGCACTTTTCTCACCTTCCAATGTGCATCATTACATGCATCATGCTTATTGCTTATTATGCCCTCTCCTAAGATGTGCTGTATGAATAGGGATCTGTTTTTGTTCACTAAATACCAGCATCAGTGTAGCCTGAAACAAAGCCTGGCACACAGTAGGCACTTGGTAAATGAGTGAATGAATTCCTTCTTAGCATTTCATAAACCCATTTAGAGGCATCGGCAGCTAATGAGGCTGGACCCTGGACATGGAGCACTCCCAGAATAACTCAGGCTCAGCTGAGGGTAACGCAGGGTACTGGGCCAGGAGCCAGCATCTTCAGGTTCTCTCAGCTTTGACAATTCCAGGGCTGACCGGTCACAAGCTGGATCCTTGGGCAAGTCACGTAACAACTTAACTCGAGCTTTATCAAAAAATAAGATTAGCATTTCCTACCTGTCATGACTTTCTCACCTTATGCAGAGATTATTTTATATTTTATTAAATGTGGGATTATTTTATAAACTCTAAACTTGTGTATGAAGCATAGCAAGAAAGACTGAATGCTTTTACTTTTGATAGGGACCATAATAAAAACAGAAATAAATGGGAAGGGGCAGGTTTTACTGGACTCCATTACAAACCCAGGGCTCTTGGATAGGATCAAAATCTGAACAAGGATTTAAAAAAAACAAACCTTGGAGGAGGAGTTGCCCAATGGCACTGTACCCCAGGGCATTAGGTGAACAAATACTAAGGGTAAATGTTCATCAAGTTTAGAGGCCCTGCCTGGGTATTTCTGGGCTGCACAATTTATGGACAGCCTCTGGGAGTGGCGGCTTATAAACAAGGTCAAGTGTTTTTGATCACCAGTAAGGAAGGAAGGAAGAGAAGGAGGGAGTGAAGGAAGGAGAGGTCTCTGGGGCAGTAGGACTATGGGGGTCCTCCAGCTTCTCAGACAGCATCCCTCAGGCAAAGACTTGGCCTAGGCTTCCCCTTACTCGAGCTAGGTGATGCCTAGATCCACCCCAGACAAAGTGTCCAGGATGCATATAAGTTTTGATTCTCCCATCATCCCACTGCCTTTGTTCCTTTATGAGACACCCCTTCCCTAGTACCTTACAGAAAATAAGGCTTCTTTCCTGATTTTCTACAGTGATGCTCTATCTGTCTTAGTATAGGCTTTGGCAGTGGGGGAACAACTTAGTTTCCTAAAAAAGCCACCCATCTCTCACCTTAGATCCTTATGCAGGAGCCGAGCAACATGAAGGCCTAAGCTTTCTTGGAAGCACCAATCCCCCAAACTCCTCAGGCCCTGAGAAGTGCTAAGAGTGATGGGAAACATTTTGAAGAGACTGTAATTCCCATGTAAATGACCCAGAGAAAGACAAGGTTGAGAAGGGCTACTATGTGCTCTGGTACTATAGTCCCCTCATGGGGATTATTAAAGGCTTGGAGAAGCCCAGCAGTTAAAAAAAGGGGGGTGGGGTGGGGTGGGAAACACGTTTAACTGAGTATTTCCCAAGTTATTAACCAAGGAACCATGCTTCGCATAAATCCAGTGTAATATGCATTGGATAATACTGATTTAAATACTGAGGGGAAGGAACAGAGAGGGCACCTCTGAGTTTCTGTGTGTGTGTGTGTGTGTGCTGTGTCACTATGTAGTTGAAAAGTAATGGTCGAGGCTCAGCACCTATAGCTCAGCAGCTAGGGCACCAGCCACATACACGAGAGCTGGTGAGTTCAAACCCAGCCCTGGCCTACCAAACAATGACAACCAAAAAATAGCCGGGCATTGTGGTGGGCGCCTGTAGTCCCAGCTACTTGGGAGACTGAGGCAAGAGAATCACCTAAGCCCAAGAGTTTGAGGTTGGGCTTCATCCTTAGCACTCTACTGAGAATGACATAGTGAGACTCTGTCTCAAAAAAAAAAAAGAAAAGAAAAGAAATGTAGTGGTTGAAGTGATAGTGCCAGGCTGACCAAGGAAGGGAACTGCCCACTCTGTGGGTCAAATCCTTACCTTGGAGTTGGAAGAGGTAATTTTATCAGATCACTCCAAGTAAACTAGCACAAGAATTGCTTTTTTCTAACTCAGTATCACTTGAGATGCATCTGAGTAAGTCAGAACGTCAATATGCTGAGTGATCCGGAACATGAGTCACTCACAGGAACATGAGTCTGGAGTCAACTAGATCCTGCTAAAATCCCAGCTCTCCAACTTACTACTTATATGACCTTCTGTGATCACGAATTGTTCTCTCATGAATAAAATATGGATAATGACACTATCTCCCAAATTAATCCATATAAAGCACTTAGTACGGGGAGCTTTTATTTGAGCAAAGAATCAGAATTTGAAGTTACTGTGTTTCATGGCAAGTGGGGATTTCCAGGCTGTAACAGTCCAGAGAAGTAGCCTATCCCCTGTAGAATAACTATTAAGACCCTGGGGCCGAGAGCAAACAGCAACTGTAAATGAAGTGGATAATTTTATTTCTAAAAATGCTTTCACGAGAGAAGAACTATGGTGTCCAGGGGGCTTTATGAACTGCTCCCAGGATGATGAGGAAAGATTAGGGTCACAGAACTGCTAGGTCATTAATCCATCGTGGAGTGGTGCATGTTGGAGAGAAGGCCTGGGAGTGACTTACAGCTGAGCACTGGGCAATGTGGCATGTGAAGAAGAAAATGAAGATAATAAGGAGAGCTTAGAGCTTAGCAAAGACGAGGGACAGTGGAAAAAAAAAATTTTTTTTTTGCAGTTTTTGGCTGGAGCTGGGTTTGAACCCACCACCTCCAGTATATGGGGCCAGTGCCCTGCTCCTTTGAGCCACAGGCACCACCCCAGTGAAAATATTTTTAACACTGCCAAAAGTGTGGAATTTGGGGAACAGAAAATTCTGTGCTGAGAAGTCTTCTGGATGTTTCTTTGTGGTCCATGATATAAAATCCCTAAGTAATATTGCTTTACAGAAACCTACATGAGAAAAATCTACATTATGCTTATACTGACACACGTGGGGCCACTAGATTTGTTAGGATTACTGACCAGTTTTCTTTTCTTTTTTTATTTGATGTTTTTAGCTCTCCTTTCTTGCTGTTTCCCACCTGTTACTAGATTTGTCATTTGTTGCCAGAGCAGGTATTATATCAGAATATACTTGGCTTGGCGCCTGTGGCTCAAGCGGCTAAGGCGCCAGCCACATACACCTAAGGTGGCGGGTTCGAATCCCCAGCCCGGCCCGCCAAACAACAATGATGGCTGCAACCAAAAAATGGCCAGGCGTTGTGGCAGGCGCCTGTAGTCCC
>CAUYTI010086331.1:0-60715 GCA_963575145.1 Galago senegalensis | reverse complement strand
GTTGGTGATTTCATTAGTAAAGGAGGATTTGCATTGGTGGTTGATGATTTCACTAGTAAAGGAGAATTTGGATTGGTTCAGGTGAGGGGTGGGGGGTTTCTTAACCGGGGCTAGAGGTGGTGTAGCCTAATTAGGTAGTTGAAGGAAAATACCTGAATTTCAAGGAAGTAGAAACCTATTGCCTATTATGGGAGCTGTTCAAGGGAACTGATACTTATTGCCTATTATGGCAGCTGTCTGCCTTAAGTGACTCAATTCAACGGCTGTGCAACCCGGGTGGGGGAGGCAGCAGGGAGTGGCCCTGCGGTTCTAACAGAGCTTATGTAGTAGACAACAAAAATGGCGCTGGTCTGGCCCTTACAACTTGCTTGAACTTGCACAATGTATTCCATAAAGGCACAATATCTGCTAAAGCGCTTAATGTGAATATCCAACAAGACAGAATACACCAAATGTGGAAAACAGAAACAAGTACTAAAGGTGTTTCTCTCTGAGATTCTTTCTTCTGCATGGTCTAACCTGTTGTTGATACTTTCTATTGCATCTTTAAGCTCCCTAATTGACTGCTTCATTTCCTTGAGCTCTGCTATATCCTTTCTATATTGTTCATATTTGTTCATCTCTTATTTGATTGTTTTTGGATTTACTTTTGGTTATTTTCCACTTTATCAGCAGTTTCCTTCATTGTTTCCATCATTTTCTTCATTGTTTTCATCATCTGTATTCTAAATTCCCTTTTTGTCATTTCTAACATTTCTTTATAGGTGGAATCCTCTTCAGTAGCTACCTTGGGCGGGGGGGGGGGGCGGTGCTCTGGACTGGTTTTTTGTCACCAGATTTTTCTGCTGATTCTTCCTCTTGAATGATTTCTTTTATCTGTTTTCTTGTCCCAATTTTCCTTTCACTTCCTCTTGATTTTTAAGTTACCATGCCTCTGAACTAGGGTCTTTTGGTACAGGACCAGAAGGATGAGAAGATTAAAGAACAAGAAGGGAGAAAAGAAAGAAAACAAAAAAGAAAAGAAAAAAAGAAAGGGGTGGGTGGGTAAAAGGGAATATTGACAAAAAAGAGGCACAGAAAGAGGGAGACAGGAGCAATATAGGTGTACAGCAATATAGTTGTACTTTGATGCAACCTTAAAAACCCCCAACCTCTGAGGGTGCCAGTTTGTGTGGTTCCCTTAAGGTCAGCAGCTCTTTGCTAGGCTGTTCAGACACAGTACCCCACCTACACCAAGCAGAGAAGAAAGAAACGCTATAAATCAAACCCAAACAAGCAAACAGAAAACTTTATGGGATAAAATTGGGGGGAAAAATCAAATAGGGGTAGAAACACTAGCAAAAATGAAGTTCTAATTGTTAAAGGTAACAATGGAAAATCATATTTAAACTAGAAAAATGAAGAAAAAAAAGAAAAGAAAAATCTATAAGGAAAATGTTGAAATTAAAGAAAACCCAAAACAAAACAGTATATATATCTTGCTGAATATTGTCTGGGCAACAGGTGATCTTCTGGGGTATGAGATATATTCATAATGCTGATACCCCTGTAGGCTGTATGAGATGGAGACTAGAGGCCTTTGCTGATTTCTCAAACCCTGCAGGGTGGAGAGCCTAAATCTCTCCTCAGCCTATTCAAAAGGCACTTTAAGCTGCTAACCTTGGCTAAGCAGAAGCTTTCCCAGGAAAGCACTTGTAGCTGGAATCACTCCTGAAATGGCTATCCACTTACGCAGAGTGCCAAAACTGGTCTTGCTCTATGCCCCTAAAGGCCATGGCTGTAAGATGTCTCAGTCCCCACCTTTAGGCTGCTCAGTCACTAGATTACTGGCTCCTGCCTGATTCTTGCTCTGTGACCCTGAGGGCAGAGCTTGCCAGGGCAGTTCTCCCACAATGGCTCCTCACTGCCCACAGCCAAACACTATTAGCTCCATCTGGCTCAGTGGCTCAATCTGGGGCCCTAGACAACGCTTAAAGTCCTCCATATTCTTGCCCAAGTTCTCCCAAGGTAGTTCAACTAGTGCCAAGTCCAAAAAAAAAAAAAAAAAAGGTCACAGGTAAGGCCTTTCCACTTTGCAATCTCACTGTTGCTGTACTTACAGTTGCCGGCAGGATTAGACCAAACGAACATACGCAAACACTTACCAGTTCTCCACTGCTTTTGTCTCCCTCATGGGGTCCAGAAGTCTCTTGCTGACTGTGTATTCCCAAAGGGATGTTTCTGGGCACATCCCACCGGCCAGAGATTCCTGGAGTCTTCTCTCCCCAGTGTCACTGTGCCCAGTTGCGAGGAGGCTGTTACTCAGCTGCCATCTTGCTCTTCATCTGTGTTTTTTTTTAGTGTATGTGCTGAGGCAAGCACTCCTGTTTTTTTGAACTGCCATAAATCTCTAACAAATTTTACAATGTATTTATTGAATACAATCTATACATAAATGCACTCATGCAATTCAAACTCATGTTGTGTAGGGGTCAACTGTATTTGCTTTACTTCAGTGTTCTTTCTTTTCCTTCCACTGTGAGTGATAAGGTCGAGGATCCTGTACTCAGCGCCAGGCTAGGCCTGGCTTCAGGGATAGTCACGTGAATCTGCTGGATCTTACGGTTTGAGCCATGTCCTTCCAAATTCATGTTATGTTTTTGTTCTCTTAATGCTGTGGTGCCATAGCTCACAGCAACCTCAAACTCTTGGGCTTAGACAATTCTCTTGCCTCAGTCTCTCTGGTACCTGGACTACAAAATTTGCCTGGCTCAAAATTTCTGATGTCCCAACTCCAAGTACTTTGGGTTGTGCCCTTATTTTGAGACAGGGTCTTTATAGGGTCATCAAGTTAAAATGAGGTCATTAAGGTAGACCCCAATCTAATAGTACTGATGTCTTGAGGTGAAATTTGGACACAGGTACCCAGGGAGGACATGTGAAAAGACACAGGGAGAAAACCACCACTCACAAGCTAAGGAGGGGGACCTGGGACAGATCATCCCTTACAGCTATCAGAGCCAACCCTAGTGATGCCTTGATCTTGGAATTTCAGCCTCCTGAATCAGAATGAATTATGGTACATTGTTACAGCAAACACAGGAAACTCACACTTTGGGAGGGGACCCATCCCCTCAGACAGTTCTTTCTGGGTTCTGTGTCCTCCTCCCAGGTGGACACCATTGTTCCAGCACTGATCACATGGCTTTAAGATTAACGTGTCTCCCACCAGCAAACTGACCTCCTAGGACAGTCCATCCAGAGCACATCATCCTGTCCCTGCATGTGGCCAGTATGTCCTCAAGGAATATTTCCACAAGTCTATCATAAGGTCCCACTTACTGATTGGCACTTTACACCATAACTTCATTCTCAGAGAAACTATCATATATCAACACCTGGACCAGAGTGTGCATGGTCCCAAAAGCCCAGCAAAGGTTATGAGTGAGTGAGCAGAGAAATCCTATTACAAAGGCTCCCTGAAATGGAGGGGAGACAGCCTCACTGCAATGCTCAACTCAGAGCCCCTGGTCATAAGACGTTGCTCAGAACTGACCTGGGCATCAAGGACATCTTGCAGCTCTTGCTTCTTCTGATAGAAGTCGGCACTTCAGCTCATGGTCCTTCTGCCACTTTTCTTTGTCCAACACTAATTTCTTTTCTGTCTCTTGTTCAAACTGAGCAAGACTCTTCTCCATCTGTTCAATGAGAAAGGCAAGCTCAGGTTGGAGGGAACTCCCTCCCTGTGGTTAATCGAGGCTACCCTTTCATCCACATTAGACATGATCAAGGAATTGCTTCCACCTTTTCTGACAGCAGTGAAAATAGTAGCATTTGTGACTCAATTTCCATTTGTTTGTATAAATCCTTAAGAAAAGGAAAAAGACCCTTTGAGTTTCCAAAGAACAGTGGAAATCCAGTTCCCTTGAACCCCCAGCAGGGGAGAACCATGATGTGTATGTATTTTCTGTGTCCTATTTGATAATTTGGGAATTCTCTACTGTAAGTGGGCCTGGAGCCTATTTTCTCACTTCAGTCTTTTCCAGCCCTCTGTGAGAAGGAACATGAGGAAGTCTGCAGCAGCCAGTAGTCAAGGACTACCTGAGAGCAGCAACTGACTTGGTGCTGTGCCAGGCTCAGAACTCAGTCCCCCTGTCCATGTGTCCTGAAACCACAGACTGGCTGTCATCCTAGCAGGGACCAGGGCCTGGTCCCACATCTTTCCTAGCACAGCACCAGCAGCAGGGGCCCCAATCCCACTTTAGACGACCCCTTGTTAGTATGTACTAGTGTATGTGTACTTGGAGAAACAAACTCTATAAATGATATAAGAACATTTTTGGTCTTAATTTTTATACTAAGGGGCATGACTGTCTTGTTTTCTCCAGGATCCCTGAGGCCTTGGGTGATACGTGGCAGAAGGCAGCAGCTGAATAAGATATATGCAGCCTGTTAATGGAAACTCTTTCATCTCAGATACTTAATAGACATTTTTTTCATATGAGCAGGTTTTCTTGACTTGGTTTTCCCTTTTAACTGTCCCACCATTCTTTCATCTAAGATAAAGAACATTTTAATAGTACATAAAATGGTCTCTCATTTATGATGTTTTGGCTTTGCAATGAGTTTATTGGGATGTGATCTCATAAGTTGAGTATCTGTACCGACAACGATTCAATTTAGGATTATTCAACTTGGCCAGGCACAGTGGCTCAAGCCTGTAATCCTAGCACTCTGGAAGACTGAGGTTTGGGGTTTGCTTGAGCTCAGGAGTTCAAGACCACCCTGAGTAAGAGCAATACCCTATTTCTACTAAAAATAGAAAAACTAGCTGGGCAATGGGATGAGTACCTGTAGTCCCAGCTACTAGAGAAGCTGAGGCAAAAGGATCATTTAAGTCCAAGAGACTGAGATTTCTGTGAGATATGATGACACCATGACACTCTACCCAGAGTCACAGAAAGACTGTCTCAAAAATAAAAAAGCTTAGGCCAGGGATGGTGGATCACACTTGTAATCCTAGCACTCTGGGAGACTGAGGCAGGTGAACTGCTTGAGCTCAGGAGTTTGAGACCAACCTGAGGAAGAGTGAGACCCCATCTCTACTAAAAAAATCCTGGCATAGTGGTGCATGCCTGTAGTCCCAGCTAATTGGGAAGCTGAGGCAAGAGGGTTGCACAAGCCCAAGAGTTTGGGGTTGCTATAAGCTGTGTACACCATGGCACTAACCAGGGTGATAGAGTGAGACTCTCTTAAAAACAAATCATTGTTCAGCTTTACAATGCCCTTAATGAGGCATTAAATACATTTGACTTGTGTTTAAACTTATGATAGGTCTTTTACAATGTGGACCCCATCATATGTCAAGGAGCATCTGTACTTTGAGGGCCTGCTGAAATCTGTTGCAATTCCCAACTAGTAAAAGAGGTGGTAAAACAATTTACCCTTAATAGCAGAGATATCCAGGTCAGGCGGGGCCATGTCATGCTCTTCCAGGAATGTAGACTGTAGGTAATGTTTTCTGACCCCATTGCTATCTGCTGACTGGACAGGAATCACCAAAAACTAGCACAGTGAGAAACTCTACATTTAAGCCAGGAAACAGACAACTGGGAATAATATCACAAACTCCAATTGCTTCAGAAACAAAGCTGACAAATCTCCCAGCCATCAGTTTGAATCTATTTTTAAAATACAACTAGAAACGAGACATTCTTTAGAACAACAACAACAAAGGTGGTATAGATAGGCCTTTCTGATGGTTTAAAGATGCTAAGAATCCCACATGCTGAGTCCCCCATGCTTTTAACTTCTTTTTCTTGCAGCTTCAAGACTATTCATCTTTTTGGGAGTACCCCCTAATCTTTTAGCTTGTATTAAAAGCCATGAAATGATGACTTACACTGCCTAAAATAGGTATTGATGTATAGCATGCCACAATTACATAAGGGCTCCAGAGTACTTTGAACATCCATAGATGGCATATATGATACCCTCTGTCATAATGGGAACTAAACATGAACAGCCATGCAGTTGGGGAAATGAATGACCCGGAAATAAAAAGTCTCATGCAAAAGAAGAGCTGCCTATGGTTGCTGTGGTGGTGAGCATGTGAGGATTTGCACAAAGAGCCAAAGTGTCAGGTTGAGAAGGGCCTTCCCAGACTTCTAAAGTGATCATGATGACTAGCATAGAATACCAAATATGCTCACAGTAATTGTTGGAATGGGCATATCATGAGTGAGATCTCCCAACCTGGTTGGTCTTCATTTACCATTTTTTAATAATTAATGAAAGTTACAGCCACAATTAGAAAAATTAAAATTTTCATATCACTTTGACATCTTCTTGGAGGAGGGGTCAGACAGACCATCATGCTATAAGCACAGGGCATAAGGCAGGCAACCCAAGGTGGTAATAGATGTGAGGATAAGGCCTTGCACTCTCTGTGAGATTCCTTCTCTCAGAGCACCAGTGGGGAAATAGTCACATAGAAAAGGAACTAATGCCAAAAGGGAGAGCCATGATGGCAATGTGGCCCTACTCTGGGAGAGTAGAGCACACAGCAAGAAAGGGCCCCCCCCCCAGCCTCCCACGCATCCCCTCACTTCCCCATATGCCCCCAATCTGTCCTGACACAAACTCTTTGCCTACCTCTTTTTTTTTTTTTTGAGCCAGAGCCCCAAGCTATTACCCCTGGGTAGAGTGCCATGGCATCACAGTTCACAGCAACCTACAACTCCTGGGCTCAAGCAATTCTCCTGTCTCTGCCTCCCAAGTAGCTAGGACTACAGGTGCCTAACATAACACCCAACTATTTTTTGGTTGCAGCTGTCATTGTTGTTTGGTGGGCCCTGGGCTGGATTCGAACCCACCAGCCAGGTGTGTGTGGCTGGCACCTTAGACACTTGAGCCACAGGCACTGAGCATGCCTAGCTCTTCTGACTTTTTCCAGAAAAGAAAGAGGAAGTTATAACTTAGCATATATGAAAATAATTTACCAATATGCTTATCACTAGCTGAGGACAAGGGCTGCTTTGTACCTTTGCTTTTTTGGCATATGCTGGGTTTCTTTCCACCTTTATCAGACATTCTCTCAGGATTTGACACATCCACTTCAGGATCCTGCTATGGTAATACTCACAGGACAAGATGCCTTCCCTTTAGACCTTGATGTAGTCTATGTTGTATCTTGTAACTGCTCTTTCTTTGAGGCAAGGGAGAGATTTAAAGAGTGAAATGTTATCTCATAGACATAGGACAAAGAAATTTTGTCAAAAGGTAGACATACAGTCACAGAACATAGGAAACCACCAAAATGTTTGAGTATCTCTGACTTGGTAAATAATAGGTGACTGATTTTTCTGGATACTTTTCAGTATTTGTTAGTTTCCTGGAAAGAACATATCAACTTGATCATCAGGAAAAAGTTTTCACCCCAAACCTAGGAAAAACCAAGAAGTACATTATACACTGCCTTGATTATAACTTAAAAAAAAAACTTATGAAGAATGAGAATATTACAATGTATAGACACTGCTCTTATTCAACATCACAGTTGAAGTCCCAGAGAAATAAAAGTAGTAAGTTCAGTAACTGTGGTTAACTTTGTGTGTCAACTTGTCTTGCCACAGAGTGGTGTGTCTAAACATTTCTGGGTGTGTTTGTGAGTGTGTTTACTGAGATCAGCATTTGAACTGATGAACTCACTGGATCTCCCTCCCTCCTCAGTATGAATGAGCATCTTCCAATCCCTTTAGGGCCTGAACAGAACAAAGAGAAAGAGAAATTCACCTCTTATGCTACCTGGATACCTGGCTGAACTACAGCCCCCTTTCAAACTCTCCAGGTTGTAGACATCAGGTCTTGAGATCATCTAAAATCACCCATGAGCCAATACCTCATAAGCCATTTATACACACACTCTATTTTGTTTCTCTTGAGAGCCATGCTAACACAGCAAGTTGAGGGGCTATGAGATTAATATTTAAAAAATGTCTAACAGTGAAGTTGTTATGCCTGAAATTCTCCCAAAAGACCCCCACAGACAGTCCGAGACACACTCCGATGTAAAAAGCATGAGATGAGTTTATTTCAGGCCCCAGGTAGCCTGGACTCTCCTGGCATGCAAGCCTAGGACAAGCCCCGAACTCGGGGTGGAGGAAGTTTTTAGGGGGTACAGAAAGCAAGGGGGGTAGGGTCGGATATGAGTACACTTTTGATTGGTGGTTGGTGAGATCGGTAGTAAAGGAAGATTTGCATTGGTGGCTAATGATTTCACTAGTACAGGTGAGGGGGGGATTTCTTAACCGGGGCTTGATTAAGTGGCTGGAGGGAAATTGCCTGTTAGGGTAATAAAAACTTATTGTTTTATTGCAGTAGGGTGACTTAGTTAATAAGGAATTGGGGGCTTATTGCTCTGTTGCCCAAGGTACTATATGGTTGAGCAACTATGAAAGGATGAGAAAGGTTGCAGGGTGGGCCCTGCGGGTATGGTTTAAGCAACTAGGAATGGAATGGGGAAGGTTACAGGATGGGCCCTGCAGGCCAGGGGCCCAGGAACAGAACTTATGTGGAAACAACAAAATGGAGCTGATCTGGTCCTCACAGTTCCCTGATAGGATATGTGTAATTTTTTGCTGATTGCTTTCTTTCCTTCTATTTCTTTTTTGTTGTTGTTCTGGGCAATCTTATTATGATGTGTCTGGCCATGATTTTCTATTGAAAATCACTGAGCTTCTTGATTCTGTAAAATTTATCTCTTTTACTTGAGAAGTTTTTAGCCATTATTTTCTGCAAGTATTTTTCCTGCACCAATCTCTTTGTCTTTTCCTTGTGATGCTTTAATGGCTTGATTTTTTAGATTTTTTTGTTTGTTTTTTGAGACAGAGTCTCACTGTGTTGCTCCAGGGGTTGAGTACCTGAGGACATCATGGTTCACAGCAATTTCAAGTGATTATTCCGCCTCAGCCTCCTGAGTAGCTAGGACTATAGGTGTGCACCAAAATGCCCAGCTAGTTTTTCTGTTTTTATTTTTTATTATTTTTTTTGAGACAGAGCCTCAAGCTGTCCCCCTGGGTAGAGTGCTATGGCTTCGCTGCCCACAGCAACCTCCAACTCCTGGGCTCAAGCGAGTCTCCTGCCTCCGCCTCCCAAGTAGCTGGGACCACAGGCGCCCGCCATAATGCCCAGCTATTTTTTGGTTGCAGCCATTATTGTTGTTTGGCGGGTCCGGGCTGGATTCAAACCCACCACCTTAGGTGTATGTGGCTGGCACCTTAGCTGCTTGAGCCACAGGCGCCGAGCCAGTTTTTCTGTTTTTTAGCAGAGGCAGGGTCTTACTCTTGTTCTGTCACAAACCAGCGCAGCAAAGGGGAGTGAACCAGAGTAGAATTGGTGGGGAATGAGGAAAATACAGCACAAGAGAAGACACGGAAACAAAGGATGGGACCAGGAGGACTGACTGAGCTGATGCCTACAGCCAGCCCCAAAGCACAAAATCAGCTTTATTTTATAGTATCTTCACAGGGTTGGCCAGGGGGAAGTAACATAGACAAAATGGGGAAGTAGCATAAACAAAAAACAAAGTTTGGGTCTTACAGTACAATAGGAAAATGTAAATGACTTTAACAAAGGCAAATCATCTTGTCAATGGTTTCTGCTCAACTTCATTAACATATGACAAGAAGCAAGAAGGGCAAGATCACAAGGATCTCAGCATAGTTGACAAAACAAAGGAAGAACTATGTGACTTAGCATATGACATGGAGAAAGAAGGGAGAGATTTCAAGGATCTCTGCATAGATAACTATAGAAAGAAAGGGCTACGTGACTTATGGTAGCAGGAGCATGAAGAAAGGAAAATGGCTGTTTTGGAATGGAGGAGAAGCATTTGGGGGTTCATTCTCTGAATGTTCCCCAGGCTGTGAGGGCTCCGCCATCATACAGCCCATTCTCTACATTGTTCAGATTGGTCTCTAACTCTGAGCTCAAGCAGCCACACATCTCCACCTCCCAGAGTGCTGGGATTACAGGTGTGAGCCATTGTAACTGGTGGAGTATCAGATGTTTTGATATTGTTCTATAGGTCTCTAAGGGTCTGTTCATTATTTTCAATGTTTTTTTTTTCTGTCCTTCAGATTGTATAATTTCTATGGATTTAGCTTTATGTCCACTGGCTCTTGCCTCTGTTATCTTATTCTACCTTGAGACATCTATCTAGTGAATTCTTTATTTTAGATACTATATTTATCATGTGGTTCTTTTTTATACTTTATTTTCCTTCAGAGAATTCTATCTTATTCATTTCAAGTTTGTCCACCTTTACATCAAGAAGCAGAGTTGTAATAGCTGGTTTAAAGTCTTTGGTAATGCAACATCGGTTTGATCTTGGAGTTGGCATCAATCAAAAGTCTTTTTCCATAACAATAGTCATTGTTAAGATTTGCCTGGCCCTTTTTACGTCAAATAACTTCAGGTTGTGTCTTCAATATCTTGAGTATTACGTTGTGAGATTTTAGAGTCTGTTAAAATTAGCTTGAAAATGCTGGATTTCTTGTTTTATCAGGCAATAAACCCAGTTAGATTTAGACCAAAGATGGGGAACATACAACCTTCTAGGTCCTCAAGTGCAGCCTTTTGACTGAATCCAAACTTTATAGAACAAGTCCTTTTATTTTAACTAATACATCTTTGTCTTTTATACTTTCATTCTATTCTTAAGATAAATGCATTTAAGATACCAAAGAATAAAATAAGTTTCAATGAAATAATCCTCTTAGATTGACTATTAGGCAGAAGTTAGAACTAAATCAGGGTCATAGCCTCTAGATAGTGAATTAACCCATTAGGGCTAAATTGACAGAGGCTATGCTCCTGATTTAGTTCTAACTTTTGCCTCCTGATTGACACCACTACTCTCACTCTAGTGAGAGACAGTTTATGGGGATCAAGTACCTAAGTCTGTTTTCAGCTTTTAACAATTGTCCACTGTGTTCCTGTTTCAAGTATTTTTTTAAGAACTTAAAAAAAAACTTTCCAATAATTTATTAGACAATTTTCAATTTTATTTTAATATGCAGTTGAAAGAATTATACAGTAATCAGCCATACACCCACCACATATATTTGATTATTTTTTTCTTCTTCTTTACATGTAGAGAATTTGTTCCTAGGGAGGCCACAAGTTTTGTGCCTGTCATCACAATGATCCAAGATTCCTGTTGAGAATGTTTTAACATAGGAGCCATTCTTCAGGCCCCCTCCTCTGAGTATACCCCTAGAAGTAGAATTTTTGAATAGTTGCACAGCTCAACAGCATTTTTTAATTCTGTCAACTTAACAGTTCATTATGTCAAAATAGACCAAGGGAATGCTGAAGGAAGAAAACAGAGTTTTTAATGAGGATTTGGAATTGTAATATTGTCATATTTCTGCTAAAGAGGATTTTCTTGCTTTGTCATACTGCAGTATCAACATTAAAAAAATTCAATGTTCATCATCATTATAACACTTATAAAGACCACAAATATGTATTTTAAATTAGACGGAAAGGCAGGAAAAGTGGTATTACAGAAATTAGTGGCTCATGCCTGCAATCAAGCCTGAGCAAGAGTGAAACCCTGTCTCTACTAAAAATGGTAAAATTAGCCAGGCATTGTGGTGGGCATCTATAGTCCAAACTACTTGGGAGGCTTAGGCAAGAGGATCACTTGAGCCCAAGCATTTGAGTTGCTGTGAGCTATGAAACCATAGCACTCTACTCAGGGCAACAGAGCAAGACTCTCTCCAAAAAAAAAAAAAAAAAAATGAAAAGCAAAAGCAAAGATAATTCTTTCAATCAGCAATAAGACCTGGAAATCATGCCACTGAAGCAACTTATAAAGAAGCTCATATATACTCAAGAAAAAAATAAAGCCATTTGGTGATGTAGAAATGTGAAAGAATTCATTGCCAAAGTTTTAGGATGCTTAGACTCTAATAATATTTCAAAGTACAAACAACTGCCTCTTTCAAGAAGAACCATAACTGATCAGTAGCATGAATTAGCCTTCAACTTAACAGAACAAGTTTATACAATACTTCAAAAGAAAAATATATATTATTTCTGACATCAGAGAAGTCAAACTGGAGAGAAATCCTATAATGGTAATAAATGTACAGAAGTCTTAAAACAGAGCTCAGCCCATTTGAACTATGAGCAAATTCTCACAGGAGATACTGGAAAATATTTTTTTCAGTAAGTTTTAAAACATACAAGAAAATAATTCAATATATAATCTCTGTGTAAATGGCTGTAGGCATAAAGTACCCTTTATTCAGCATGAAATAATTATACTTATGAGACAGTCTGTATTTGCTGTGAATTTAGAAAACTTTTTAAAAATAACTTCCCATAGCTAGGTATCATTTCAAGCACCTGTAATCTCAGCTACTAGGGAAGCTAAGGCAGGAAAATCACTTGATCCCCATAGTTTGCTGTGAGATAGGCTGATGATGGGGCACTCAACCAGGTCAACACAGTGAGACTCTGTCTCAAAATACAAACACACACACACACATATATATATATACACATGAGATAGAAACCCTTTGAATGTGATCATTCAGGGAAAAGTTTCACCCTTTGGTCCTCCCTTACTCAAAGTCATGGAATGTATACTGAAGAGAAAAATGATGGATATTGTCCCCCTGAGAAAGGCTTCATATTTAGCTTAGACCTTATGATGCAGCAGCAGAGAACTCATACTGGGGAAAGCCCCTATACATGCTATCAGTGTGGAAGAGACTTCAGAAGGTGTTCTCACATTATTCAGCATGAGAGGACTCATACTGGAGAACACTACAAATATAGTCATTGTTGGCAAGCTTTCAACCTTGGCTTTTACCTTATTTGACACCCAGAAAATCAAAGGGATAAGAAAATCTCAGTGAACAAATCAACATGGAAAAGATATTGGTTGTAATTCCATTTTGTTTGACACCAAAGACAAACCATGAAGGAGGCAAAGTCCACAAGTTACTTTTGAAGTATAAAGAAGTACCTGAATATAGTAAGTCTGTACTTGTGACTTCTTGCACTCACATGACAGGTATTAGCATTTCTACTCTAGATGTATCTTTAATTTGCCATAGGAGCATTTCATGGGGTCTCAGGGTCTATGCCTGATGGACAATGTCTCATAGACATGGCTGCCATAGATAATCAAATGTAATCAGTGACAACCACATATTTACCTTTGTACATCATATATGAATCAAAGAAGAAATCATGTATCTTTAAGCATCACTGGGATCAGATATGTATAGTTTTACAATATTTATAGAAGTGGGCTGGAGGCTATACCATCCAATTTTTCCCTAATTAATCCAAATGTCACTTCAAACAATTTTGAGAGATTTATACTATCTTACCAATGTTTCACCAATCATATTCTATTTTTAACTTAGAGAGATGTATCATAAAGAGATGCTTTCTAAAGGCATTGCCAATGTTCAAGTAGGATTCAAAAGTCATATTACTACAGCCATTGACATGTCTGTGATGATAGCACAGACCTCACTACCTCCAACCCAACTCCCTCACAAAGAGCAGCAAGTCTAAGCAGCATTGGCTATCTTTTCTGAATCCCTGGACATTAGAAGACAAGTAAATATTCCAGAAATAAAAGGACTCTGATTTAAGAATCTTATGTTCAACAAAAATGTAACTCATGTATGATGGAAGAATTATAACAGTTTAAACACTATATTCCTTCAGTAATAATTTCCCCAAGATAACGTAACCGTAATTACTCATAACAGAAGTATAAGTCATGTCTTCAAAAGACATAAGAGGAAGGTCATACATCGAGAAGCTTTAGTTACAACAGCCACAAAACATATACAGCCCAGAAATCCACCATTAATAAAATAGGCAAATAAAATGTGGTACATCCACATAATGGAATACTACTCAGCAATTTAAAAAGAATTAACTACTGATATATGTAGCAGGTTGGATAAATCTCAAAAAAAATTATGTTGAGTGAAAGAGGACAGGCATAAAAGACTACAGACTGTATGGTTCCAATTATAAGAAGTTTGAAAGCAGAAAGAACTAGTTGATGGGCCGAGCACAGTGGCTCACACCTGTAATCCTAGCACTCTGGGAGGCTCAGGCAGGTGGATTATCTGAGCTTAGGAGTTTGAGACCAGCCTGAGCAAGAGCTAGATGCCATCTCTGCTAAAAATAGAGAAACTAGCCCAGCTAGTTTTTCCCATCTACATGGGAGGCTGCAGCAGGAGGATCACTTGAGCCCAAGAGTTTGAGGTTGGGGTGAGCTATGTTGCCACAGCAAGAGTGACATTCTTTCTCAAGAAGAACAAAAAAACCTAGTTGATTGTGATAAATAGATGGTGGTTACCCTGGGAGATGATATTGCCAAGGTAGTGGTACAAAGTTTCCTTTTTTTTTTAGACAGAGTCTCACTTTGTCACCCTTGGTAGAGTGTTGTGGTGTCAAAACTCACAGGAACCTCAAACGTTTGGTCTCAAGTGATTCTCTTGCCTCAGCCTCCCAAGTAGCTGGGACTATAGGTGCCCACCACAATGCCCGGCTATTTTTAGAAATGGGGTCTCTCTGGCTAGATTTTTTAAAATATATTTTTCCTCAGCTGGAGTGATGAATACATACATGTCTACATCTATAAAATTCACTGAGCTTTAAATATCAGAACCTTATACCTGTTACTATGTATACTACATATATTTTCAAATTGAAGTATGAGATATTGGGGTTGGGGAAAGAAGTGGATTAGGGTTCTATCTCACCCTTCAACTTGAAGACTTTTAAAACTGGCTCAGCACCTGTAGCTCAATGGCTAGGGTGCCAGCCATATATACCAGAGCCAGAGGGTTTGAACTCGGCCCTGGCTTGCCAAACAACAACTACAACAACAACAACAAAAATAGCTGGGCATTGTCCTGGGAACCTATAGTCCCAGCTACTTTAGAAGCTGAGGCAAGAGAATCACTTAAGCTCAAGAGCTTGAGGTTGCTGTGAGCTATGATGTCATTGCACTCTACTGAAGGTGACATAATGAGACTCTGTCTTTAAAAAAAAAAGACTTTAAAAACTATGTGCCAGTTGGGTGGTGCCCGTGTCTCAGTGAGTAGGGGGCCGGCCCCATATACTGAGGGTGGCGGATTCGAACCCAGCCCCAGCCAAACTGCAACAACAACAAAAACTATGTCAATTGATGGGATACAGAGGACCCATGCTGCAGTTTTTATTTTATAATTAATTAAGAGAGAGTCTCAATCTGTCTCTCTTGGTAGAGTACCATGGTGTCACAGCTCACAGCAACCTCAATCTCTTGGGCTCAAGTGATCCTCTTGCCTCAGCCTCCTAAGTAGCTGGGACTACAGGAGCCTGCCACAACACCCAGTTAGTTTTTCTATTTTTTAGTAGAGATGGGGTCTCACTCTTGCTCAAGCTGATCTTGAGCTTAAGCAATCTATCCGCTTTAACCTCCTAAAATGCTAGGATTACAGGCATGAACCACTGCTCCAATTCTGTGTTCATCCTTGATCCAATTGCCATGGCAGGAGAGTGCTCTGCACTGACTTGTTTGGTCCAAGGTGCTCATATATCCCTGGATTAATTACTCTGGCAATGGTCAGGAATGAGGCCATGTGACTCTGCCCACTGAACCCATCCTCTGGGGCTGAGTTCATGGGGCCACCTCACCTACTGCTGCCAAAAAGGGTAAATGGATATGTGGAAAGTTCTCACAAATCCAAGCAAGACCTCATGTTCTCATCTCACACTAGTGGAATGCCACCTTTCCTTTCCAAGACTCCCATCAAACTCTCAACCTGGGTATACACTTGCTTGCTGCCCTCTGGATGTTGAGACTTCACTCCATTCGAGATCTCTGCCAACAGCAAATCCAGAGCATTCCGACATGAGCTGCACTGAGATCCAGTTTGTGTCCTTATATGGGTAACTCAAGAGGCCTCCAGGGAAGATGCGCTCTAAGCAGAGTTTTGTGCAAGTTACTGTAGCTGTACCTGCCACCCTCCTTGTTCAGATGCCAAAATACCAGCCATGCTCTTTTCCAGCTTTTCTCAAGGTCAGGACACAGATGTCTGTGTTGATCCTGGCTAATGGGGCCTGAGCAAGTCTACAACAGACAAAATTCTGAAATTGTTTTATTCCTTCCTTGTGGCAGGAAGAGTAACGTCTCCTCCTCCTCACAGATGTCCACATCCTAATCCCTGGAGTCTGTGTATGTTACTTCAAATTGCAGAAGGGACTTTGCAGATGTCATTAAGGGTCGTCAGATGGGGAGATATCCTTAATTGTGGTAGGACCAATGCAATCACAAATGTCCTTATATAATGCAAGGTAAGAGTCAGGATCACAGAAAGCAACATGATTACATAACCAGATGTCGGAGTCCAAGAAAGATATGAACATGGTGCAGTGACCGGTTGAAAGATCAGGATAGGCCATAAGCCAAGGGAGTCAGGTGGTTTCTAGAAGCTGGAAAAGGCAAAGGCATGAATTGTTTCCTAGACTCTCCAGAATAAATGTACCTCTGCCTACACCTTGATGTTAGCCCAGTAAGATACATTTTGGACTTTTGACCTCCAGAGCTGTGAGATAATAAATTGAAGTCACTTCAAGCCATAAAGTTCTGGTAATTTGTTATAGTGGCACTAGAAAAGAATTACACTCCTTGATGTCAATTTCTTCAGCCAAAGGTTTTGTGGCTATATTTGACCTTGGAACTATGACAACCACTTGAGACCACAAGGACATAAGACTGAGGAAAATTCAGGATAATATGCTGAAGAGGGTAAGCCAAAGATGGACAGTACCTAGCTACTGGCTATAGTTGAGCCCAGCAGTCAGCACCAGAAGCCCTTGCCTCTATAGTTAATGCAATTTAAGTTAATGAATGGTGGCATATTCTGTGATTTATGCCAAAAATACATCTTATGTGACAACCCTTTCCTGCTCCTCCCAGCTCTGGTCTCAAGTCTCTTCCTCAGTCATCCTGAATCACAATGTGAGGACTCCTAGAGGTAACCAGGCCCTGCAGGCTCCAGATGACCCCTATACAGCTGACTCAGAATCACTCCTTAGGAGGGGGATGCCCATGACAAGAAGGGCCCCATAATCTGAGCTGTAGTCTCAGAGGCATGGCCAACGGGTCATTGGTACAGTAGGGAGACAACTCAGAGGTCTTAAGATGTAATGTGTGAACAAGCTCCAGATGTGGTGGATTTAAGTTATACCAACAGATGTGGGTCCCATCTCCCAATTATTCCATGACCTTCACCGTGGGCAGCATGAGAATCTTCTCTGGGTGAAAAAAGGTGCTCAGAACAACCCATACACCTCCTATCAAAATAAACCATGCCAACTTGCTGAATCACAGAATGATTCACTCTGTCACCATCTTCTAGTGCCAAAGTTCTAAGATTACAACTGTATGCTACTGATGGCTTTTAAGACTAAATTTATTGGAAAAAGCATAGTTTCAGATTATAGGCAGTTCTAGGTTATAAACAAGATAGGCAGGCTCTGTAGGTTTGTTCTTAAGTCGAATTTGTATGTAAATTGGACTAGGTACATTTACCTATTACATGTAATAGCCTCCATTTGTAAGTATAAGTCATACTTCAAATAGATGTTTGTAACTCCTGGACTGCCTATAGTAATTTATGCAGGAATTTCTCCTTCAGGTGAGTTTAACCCAATTTGTTCTTGTGAAGAATAGCTACCAGTTCTTTCCCTCACATTTGGATGAGGAGGGAAGTATAAAGCAAAGTTCAAGGGCCAAGCTGCCCAAAAGGCTCTGTTGTAATCCTATTTGTACTTTTATCATATCCAGTAATGAACATTGGCCTTGGCATCCTGGAATATAATAAGCATTTTCATTTATGTAAGTTTACCTGTAATTCTTTCCAAAATGTATCTTAACATACGTCCTCTGCATTTCCTGTTAATCTCAAATATTGTTTTTATAATTTCTACTTTGAAAGGAATTGCTTTTGCAATATGTGTTAAAGTGATAGAGATTTTGTGTGTGCACTTGGGTGTTTTGACCAGTACATTTTTAGTTCTTTTTCTGCCTGGCTTATCTTGTTGATTTTTAAAATATTCAGTTGGGTTACTTAAGTATGTTAATGTTACTTGTTAGTAAATGTATTTTTATGTCTTTTCCCCAATAGTTACAGCATTTAATTCTGTTTCATCTTATTTGCATTAACAAGAAGATCCAGAAATTCTAAAATTAATATTGCTGAGAACAGATTTCTTTCTTTTGTTTTGGAGCGTATGTATATCTATCCATGATTGTTGAAGAGAGGAATAAACAAGAACAAGACCCAAGAAGAAAGATGGGAGTTAATTTTCATCAAGAGGAAAAAGGTCGACTTCCTTGGGCAGAAAGAAATACTAAAATGAGTTGTGTTCAGGAACAGCAGAAAGTGGGTGGCTGGCTTGTTCCTTGTCTATACCCTAGTGGAGAAAGGACAAAACACCATCACACTGAGGAAAGTGGAACGCTGGGAGCCCAGTCCTGGGTGACCAGTGGGCAGTTAAACCAGCACCAGGAACTACCTCCCTGCAGATTTTCTATTCTGTGAGGAAACGGTATTATTTGGGTTTTCATTTTAACCAAATACACTCTAGTGGAAACTGGGTGCAAAGGTGTGAACTGGGTTATTCCAAACCTGACTCACTGGTTAATCCTGCATTCTGAGGACTTTCTGAATTCTTCTTTGAGACAGCCCATTTTCTACAGGCTATCTGTGGTCAGCCTCTGGTCAGAGCTCACACTCTGCTCATTTCCACATGCTACGTCCAGTGTGGGTTATCTTGCTGTTTGCCTTATCTTTGGTGTTGGGGAAAACAAACAAAGAATAAATGAGTAGCAGTAATAAATAGAACAAAGAACTTCTTTTCTGGGAAAAAGCTATGATACTAATAATTTACAGATACAGGTAAAGTACTGATTAATTTATCCATATTAATACTTCTCTAACCTGAAGTTCTCAAGCTCTGAGAAGTTCAGAGATGTGTGCTAGAGCCTGACATTTCTGTGTGAACTATATTGAGAGGAAAACTAAATGTTAAACTTTATAATTGAATTAAATAACTACTATTGCTAATTCAGCTATTTTTCTATATGATTCACAATGCCGTCTTTGCAAGTTCAAATTCCAAAACCTTTTCTAATGAAAAATTTCTCCGTTATGAATCTACAAAATATGTATGAACTAATAATGTTATTTATACTTTGTCTTTCTTCAAACTAGTGTAAATCTTGTATTTTGCTATGGATATACTCATATGTTTGATGACCAGGCACTACCTCAGACATATTAGGGAGGTTATATACCTCATGGTGGTTGTACCTTACTATCCTACTAACATCTGAATAATTGTGAATTCCAAAATACTTTTGGCCCTGAAGACTTTGAAGAAGGGATCAGGGCATTGAGCGTTTTGAAACCAAAAAAAGATGCACAACATTTCTGACATTTTACATGTCAACAGTTAACATTTGTTCAGAGATTATATTTCTTACAAATTACAGTAAACAGCATGTTTGATAAATAGGAAAAAGTATGCAATTATTAAAAGTTGCATTAAAATAGCTTTCATAATTCAATTTCTAATGATACTTAAAGCACCTTTAACCACAAATCATGTTTTTACCCTATACCACATAAACAGAAAAAGATATTAAAATAATTTCCTAGGGGACTTGCTTCCTCAATAGGTAAAAGGCCTTCATCAAACATAAAGGTTAAGAACTAAAAACATCCCCGTTTACATCCAAAACAAAACAAGAATGATCGTTAGTAAACACGACTACTTAACATGGCTCTGGCACACTAGCCATTTAGTTTTTTTTTAAGTTGAAATATCAATGGATATGATATTTTATTTACAAAAGCCAAGAAAAATGCAAGGAAACATAAGAATAAAAGATATCTGCCCGGTCTCTGACTAAACACTAATATACAAAAATGAACAGACTTACTAATTGCAACAAAAATTAAGATAATGTGTAGCCCGAGTGTGAACCACGCTGGCCTCCAAATTAACAACCCCTGTTACAAGTTTAGCAGGCACACGATGGTTCACACCTGTAATCCTGGCAGTCGGGGAGGCTGGGGCAGGTGGATTGCTTGAGCTCAGGAACTCTTGGAGACCAGCCTCAGCCAGCGACTCCCCCCAACCTCTAAAAATAGCTGGGTGTCTGTATTCCCAGCTAATCGGGAGGCTGAGGCAAGAGAATCACTTGAACCCAAGAGTTTGAGGTTGCTGTGAGCTATGACACTATGGCACACCACCAAGGGTGACAACGTGAGATGCTGTGTCAAAACAAAACAAAAACAAAAAAAATTTAGCAGGCAGTTTTCAGGACCACTAGAGGGAGGCACAAGGCTGTCGAGAACCGCCAAGAAACCTCAAGGAAGAGGAGCACAGAAAGAACCCGAGCATAAATCAACGGGCCCTGAGCCCCAGGAAGAGAGAACATCAGAGCCCCTAGGCTAGGGCCCCAAGGAAGACAAGACCACAGGATTGGGAAGACAAGAAAATACCACATGCTGGTCCCTGAAAAAGCCAATGGAGTACAGACCATCCTGGACCTAAGGAAGACTGGCAAACTACACATCCAGCTACCAACTCCAGCTTCCTCTTCCTGGACATGAGTACCTGGCGTCCAGGAGCAAACTCGACCTCAGGAGCTGAGCAGAGGATCCTGGCCTGCCACCCCTTCCACATGCCATGGGTGCACTGACTCCTGATCTACTCCCTACAACTGCGTGGACATTCAGGCCCAGCCACCCTGAGACTAGGGGATAGTCAAACCCTCCTCTTAGCCCTCCCCAAGAACCGGGTAGACACTTCGCCTCTCGCCCTTCCCACTTCCGGTCGACGGAATGCCCGCCCCGCCCACCCGCACCCCAGGGTAGGCCCCGCCCTCTGCTCCCAGGGCCGGGCGGATTTGAGTTCCAGCGCCCAACTTCTAGTCCTCTAAAGTGGGCGGGCCTTCAGCACCAATGAGCCCTCCCCCGCACGCGTCCATCCCCTTGGTCCCTCCTTCCTTCCTCAAATTTGTGGGGGGTTATTCGCTCCGCCTCCGCCCTCCCACTCAAGGGGGACCGTGGCCTCTAGACCCAGCCCCTGAATTTCCGGCCCTCCTGGCCTTCCGCCACCCTAGAGCAAAGTCAAAATGAGCCCCGCCCACGCGGCCTCGCGCACTGCAGAACTTCCGGCTTGACTCCCCCTTCTCGCGCCTTCCCTTTTTTACTGCTTCCAATCGGCCCCACGAGGGGTCGCCCACGCAGTGGAGCACGACTCTCTTCCAACCTGGGTTGCCGCCTACGGAAGTGCTGGGGATCCGAGGCCTAGCGTCCCTCACCAGAGACCTCCCCCCTGCTCAGTTGCACCGCTGGGGGCCACTTCCCTGAGCCTCTTTTCTGCCCCGGCTTCGCCTGCATCACGGAGCGGGCTGAACAAGATGGCCGCCGGGGCGAGGCCACAGGGCGCGACACGGGAGCTTCTGGGAATTGTAGTCCGGCCGGCGCGTTGACGCACTTCGCCGCGGGGCCGACGGGCGCCATTGTGAGGTGTGCGCCGGGTAAGTGGGGCTCGAAAGCCGTGTCCGACGGGAGCTGCGTGGGCCGGTGTGGGGTTGCTACTTGGGAGCCGGCACAGTCTGGGGCCCTGCCCTGCCGAGCTTGGGAGCCCGGAGCCAGACCTGTCTGTAGTCCTCCCGACGGGCTGTGGGATGTGGTGTATGACCCGGAACCCCGAGGGGAGACGGCAGTCTCCGGGCGTGAGGGCTGAGGGAGCCGACTGTGCCTGGGAGCGCGGGGCCTGGGGAAGGCGGACGACCCTCCGCGGGTCGTGGGAGCTGGGAACAGCGCGATTCTGTTGCCCAGGGTCCTCTCCAGTCGTGCGAGACTGGGCTTTTGACACATTTCTGGGCTCCTCCTGTGTGGGGGTGGACTTGTCATTTCCTGTGGATGAAGCCAGTTCCGAGCACAGACGGGGAGAGCTCCCTGGCTGCTTTCCCTGACCCCACTTCGGTTTTCTCAGGACTTCACCCATTCCCAAGACAGACAGATTGAGGGGGAGAAAAGTATGGCTTCCAGACTTCCGACGACCTGGTCCTGTGTGAGTAGAGGCTTCTTTCAGCTTTTGAGTCCGCTCCTTTATGGGGTTGTGGTGGGGAGAGGCCCCCTTCTGTGAGATTTCCTCGAGCCCCAGAGCACCTCAGGAAGCTGCAAGGGGTTGACTGGGCATGAGACAGTGCACAGGTTGCTTTGCGTTCAAAGGGATGTTGGTTAGATTAAAGGCCAGATGGGGGGGTGATTCTGAAGGCCAGATTGAGGTGATTTCATTTTACTTTTATCTATACTGGGCTGGATAATTGACAGGTCTAAGTAAGGATTAGATTTCTGTTGAGGTTTCAAACAAGACGTGACGTGATTGAGTTTAGCAACAAAAGGAAAAGAGAATAGCGGATGGATCCCTGAAAATAAATGAGATAGAAACAGTAGGGGCTCGGCTCGGTTCAGCTCGCCTCCTGTAGCATAGCGGTTACACTGCCGGCCCCATGCACCAAGGCTGGCGTATTCGAACCCGGCACGGGCCTGCTAAAGAACATTGACAACTGCAACTGAAAAATAGCGAGGCTTGTGGCGGGCGCCTGTAGTCCCAACTACTTGGGAGGCTGAGGCAAGAGAATCGCTTAAGCTCAAGAGTTTGAGGTTGCTGTGAGCTGTGAGGCCAGGACACTCTACTGAGGGCAACATAGTGAGACTCTGTCTTGAGGAAAAAAAAAAAAGAAAAAAATAGTAGGGGCGGAAGTCTTTTTTTTTTTTTTTTTTTTTTTGATACAGAGGCTCAATATGTCACCTTAGGTAGAGTGCCATGGTGTCACAGCTCATAGCAACCTCAACCTCTTGGGCTTTAGAGATTCTCTTGCCTCAGCCTCCCAAGTAGCTGGGACTACAGGCGCCCATCACAGTGACCGACTGTTTTTTTGCTGCAGTTGTCATTGTTTGGCAGGCCCTGGCCAGGTTCGAACCCTCCATCTCCAGTGTAGGAGGCTGGTGCCCTAGCTGCTGAGCTACTGGCCTTGAGCTATGGGGCTGAAATCTTGCATGTGATGATTCAGCTCAGGGAATTCTCTAGGAATTGTCATACTCCAATCCTCAGATTAGTAAGAAATGGGCAGGGTTTGATATGCCAGTAAGGTCTGGTGACCTGAATAGGGTCAAGCTTAGTGTTTGCTCAGAGTTTCAGACCCAACACAGAATCTCAAGATGTGACTCCCAAAATGCGCATCATCTTGTAGACCATTCTGTGCTTTCATGGGCTCTGTCATCCTCCCTCGTCTTTCTTTGCCATGGATGAGGACATGCCCTAGCTGAATAAAAATCTGGATTTTAGGAACCAGTGACTTTTGAAGATGTTACACTGGGTTTTACCGGGGAAGAGTGGGGACTGCTGGACCTCGAACAAAAATCTCTGTACAGGGAAGTGATGCTAGAGAACTACAGCAACCTGGTCTCAGTCGGTAAGGCTGGCCTCTATGTTGATAAAGATCTGTGCTTTGTGTGAAATGTGTGTCTACTTGGGCTTAAACTGCAGGGATCACAGTGGAAGTGTGGAAGCAAGTGTAATTTTGCATCTGTAGGATAAGGACTTATTACTCCCTAATCCATTGCTCAGAGCCCCTGAGTACTAGGCATGTGAGTCTGTTAAAGATGTTTTCAGCTGCAGTAGAGGATGATACCTGTTTTTATAACAAGAAGTACAGAGGATGTGATATCAAATGTTCCGGTGTTATCATCAAAGAGCCTAATCCCTTGCATCTCTGGCTATTGTGAACCTTTCCATCTTCTAGCTAATCATG
Organism: Galago senegalensis; assembly: GCA_963575145.1. Lineage (NCBI taxonomy): Eukaryota > Metazoa > Chordata > Mammalia > Primates > Galagidae > Galago > Galago senegalensis. Next base: position 36,798 of record CAUYTI010086331.1, on the reverse strand, counting down.
GTATGGCTGTGGCTTCAAGCAATTCTGTATTCAAGGCAGAAATAAGGGAAGGGGGTAGCCCTGGCCTGCTGTTTTTCACAGCTTTGCACTTAACAAGAAAACAAAGCTTTTCCCAAAAGTCTCCTCAGCTAGCACATCTCCCTTTGTGTAAGTGACTGGAATTGGGTCTCACTGTCACTTCAAGGGAGTCTAGAAAAGCCAACAAAGGGGATGGACAGGATTGTGGTCATCAAAAGTTATGTCATGCCATCACAGGGAAAAAGGTGGAAACAGCTTGTACAGCAGCAGGGCAGCATTTTTTCCCAAACACAGACCACCCCTGCAAGCCCTGTCTCTTTTCCTTTGAGCAGAACATCAGCTTTCCAAGCCAGATGTGGTATCTCAGTTAGAGGAAGCAGAAGAATTCTGGCCGTTGGAGAGAGGAATTCCTCAAGACACCCTTCCAGGTGAGAACCAGGCACATGGGAACACCTCACAGGGAATGGATCAACTGATTAGTCTGGGACCAATATTTTGGGAAAGAGTTGGAGAAGGTGTGAGTTCCCAGGTGGAGTGATATGATAAGTAACCACAGACATGCATAACCAAGCTCTAAGATTTTCTCTGGCCCCACAGTTAGCGTCATACTTGGTTGAAAATGAACCTGTTGCTAGTGGCAGGTGGAGTATGTGTTGACAGTAGGGGCTCACTCACACTGTTCCATTCATTGTCTGTATCTCCCCCCCTCATGTAATCATTTTAAGTCTGGTGTGTTTCCACCCAGACTTCTGTTTATGGGTTTATGTGCACATGTATAAATTTATATAGACGTTTTGGGAGTGTATCATACTCAATACCAACAGGTTTGCTTCGCTCTTTAACAGTTTAAGTATAATCCACGTTATATTTTTCTTATCTCTTCCCTTGGTGGACATTCAGGTTGTTGCAAAGAACTTGCTTGTATACAGTTTTTTTCACATACAAATTAGTTTTTCTGTAGGATTTTTTTTTTTTTTTTGCATACTGGAGCATGACGTACTTGCCATAAATTAGGTTACATTCTCCATGAACTAAATCCAAAGAGGCAAACAGTCATGTGGACTTAGGGCACAGTGTCACAGGTAAGGTTGCTTTAGCAGGTATGGTGGCAATCCTAGGTGCAACTGTGCAAGAAACACAGTTGACATCCATTAACTGCAGGATTGACTAAAGTGTAAGCTAAAAATCTGGTAGCAACAAATAGATAAACTTGTATAAAATACGTATAGTTCAGGTGCGTGAATGCTCTTTTCCCTCTCCATCAACAGGGGAATATTTTTTTGTTTTGTTTTGTTTTTTTTTTTTTGAGACAGGAGCCTCAAGCTGTCCCCCTGGGTAGAGTGCTGTAGCATCTCAGCTCACAGCAACCTCCCACTCCTGGGCCCAAGTGAGTCTCCTGCCTCAGCCTCCCAAGTAGCTGGGACTACAGGCGCCCGCCACAACGCCCAGACATTTTTTGGTTGCAGCCATCGTTGTTTGGCAGGCCCGGGCTGGGGATTCGAACCCGCAACCTTAGGTGTATGTGGCTGGCGCCTTAGCCGCTTGAGCTACAGGTGCCGTGCCCAACAGGGGAATTTTAATTTTCTTTTTCCCTGAGACAGAGTTTTACTATGTTACCCTCGGTAGAGTGCTGTGGCATCACAGCTCGCAGCAACCTCAAACTCCTGGGCTCAAGCTATTCTCTTGCCTCAGCCTCCCAAGTAACTGGGACTACAGGCACCTGCCACAATGCCTGGCTATTTTTTGTCGTAGTTGTCATTGTTGTTTAGCTGATCCAGGCCTGGTTCAAACCCACCAGTCTTGGTGTATGTGGCTGGCACTGTAACCACTGTGCTTTGGGTGCTGAAGCTTAATTTTTTTTTTTTAAGATTTTCAGATTTGATGGGTAAAAAAATAGTACATAGGTTTAGTTCACATTTTCCTCACAGCTGCCAGAGTTGCACATGTTTTATAAATTTATATACTTTAGGCATTTTTTCTTTTGTGAGTTTATGTATTTTTCCTTTTTTTTCTTGTTCATCTCCTTTTATATGTGGGAATTATATTTTCTGGATGTTAATATTGAAATACTATATCCCAGACCTTCTATCTTTATGTAGTCTCTCTACAGAAGTTCTATAATTTCACATATTTTTTTCTTTTTTCTTTCTTTTTTTTTTTTTTTTTTTGCAGTTTTTGGCCAGGGCTGGGTTTGAACCCACCACCTCTGGCATATGGGGCCAGTGCCCTACTCCTTTGAGCAACAGGCACCACCCCACATATTTTTTTCTTTTCAGACTTGCTTTTATTCCTTTTCTAGGTTTTGTATCATATATAGGCCAATAGTACGCATACTTTTGTGTATTCTAGTATTTTCAAATTTGTTTTTTGGTTAGTTCCGTTTATGTGGAATTTCCTCTGACACATGGTATGGGGTACAAGTTCTTTCAGCACTGTTTACTGACTATGTTCTTTGTTCATTGGATATTAATTGTTTTTACTTTTTGGAAGAAGTTATGTAATTCCATTCACATGGGGTGAGCTTCCAAAGCATTGTGAAGCTCAGAATGTGAAGAGTGGATGTCTGATTTCCAGGTTTTGATGTGCATGACACTGGATTCTACTTTGATTCAAAATAATTTTTATCTGGATGAAGAAATAGTCATGTAGTCTTCTCTAATGAATGAAAATCAGTAATATCCCCAGTTTCCCACCTAGAACCTACCAGGATGGTCATAGGGATTTTTTTCTCCTTTAAGCAGTTAATGTGGGGGACGTAATAGACATAGAAATACCCTTAGTGTAATGTGTAGCTGGAGTCTGTTGACTTTTTTTTTGATTTTCATGTCAATACTCATAAATTACTATGGGGAGATGGGTTTTTCTTTGCTATTTTTTTCAGCTTTTCTATCATCAAGGTGTGCTGGCTAGAAAGCACACTAGATGCTTTGCCTTCTCTTTGTTCTTTGTGCTGTGATTGAAATGCCATTGGGATTACCCACTTATGGTAGTATTTAGCTGTGAAATCTGTACTTTTGTTCTCAGTACTCTGGTTCAAATGCCCCTGGTACTACCCACTTATTGTTACTACCATTTCTATAGCTGTGAAATCTGTGTCTGGGCCCCATGTTTGATGATGAACTGTTCACCACAGAATAGAGGGGTGTGGTCTCTGTGACTCCTTTTTCTCAACTCTATTTCAGGTTTTTCCATGTTTCAGCTTAACATTTCAGTGGTTTTTGTTTTACTTTTCGACATTCAGAGGCCTTTCTCTTCCCTTCACTGAAAATGTTTCTAACCATTGGCACAGGTAACCGAACTATATGTCCTCTACAAGGTACCCTGCAGTGCAAGCACTTTGTATCTGTCTTTGGTGGTCTCTCTACCCATTGGCTTCTCCCTTGATCATCCAGACTCCTAATGTCCCTACTGGTCTTTATGGTTCTAGATTACTCTGGATGGGATGAGCTAGTGTCTCATCCTCCCTAAAGCTCCAATCCCATATCCTGCATGGGAAACCTCCAGGTCATGTACTTTTGGATATAGTTCCCTAAATCTAGCTGCTCTGTGGGGCACTATGGGTGCCTATGGTTCTACACATCTGGGGAAAGCTGGCTTCACAAGTGACAGATTCAGGGGTGGTGTCTCAGACTTAGAGGCTGTGTGAAGTTAGGGAGCTCTTGTAGTCTGTGCCTGAGATGATGGTTTCTCAGTTCATCACTGCTTTGTCACAGAGTTCTTTTTTAGATGTTTTCCTTCCTCTCCTTTCCTTCTCTCACCTCACAAATATTTACAGAGGATCTCTTCTGTCCCATACAGTATACTAAACACTTGTGTGAGAAACCAAAGCCTTGACTTAAACCCTGCCACCATACAGTTATAATCAATATGATGGCTTTTTTTTTTTTTTTGAGACAGAGCCTCAAGCTGTCCCCCTGGGTAGAGTGCTTTGGCATCATAGCTCACAACAACCTCCAACTCCTGGGCTCAATAGTCTCCTGCCTCTACCTCACAAGTAGCTGGGACCACAGGCGCCCCCGACAACACCTGGCTATTTTTTGGTTGCAGCCATCATTATTGTTTGGTGGGCCTGGGCTGGATTCGAACCCACCACCTTAGGTGTATGTAGCTGGTGCCTTAGCCACTCGAGCCAAAGACACCAAGCCATGATGGCCTTTTATAAGCAGACAGAATAAGTTGTGAAATAAAAGTACTGAAAAGTAAAAGAACTCAGTGGAAAGGGGAGAGCTATGAAAAATTACTCTAGGGGAGAGAGACTCTGCAGGGGTGAGATTTAAGCCAATAAGGGAAAATAAGTGTGCAGACATGCAAGAGTATTTGGTGAAAAGAGCTTCCAGACTTGGAGATATCATTTGTAGTGACCATGAGATGGGAAAGAGCTTGGCTTTGTGAAGAACAGTAAGTTGCCCAGTGGGCTAGGAGTAGATAATAAGTATAAAGAGGGGCATGTGGTTTGGCAGAGTCAAGGTCTCATAGGCTGTGAGGGGACTGCTTTGCATTCTTGAGATGGGGTGAGACGTTGCTTTTCACAGCTCGCTCTGGGTGGCTTGTGAAGAAAGAACTGAGGTATAGCACTGTAGTAGACCATATGCCTTTAAGGAAAGGAGAAGGGAGAGATATGCTTGGAAACACTGAGTAATTATAAGAAATACCTGTAATATCTTGGTGATAAAGGCATGGGGAAGGGATTCGGCTCTCCTAACATGAGATCTCTGGAGACAAGAACATCGGTGATTGGCAGTCTCAATAGCTGTGGTGCAAGAAGCCACGAGATCATGTCTATAAGAAGCAGCAGGAAAAGGCAGTCAGGAAGCACACATTCTTTCACCAACTGGCTCACTCTGACTCTTTCTCTTCTCCTGCCTGCAGAATGCCTGCACAGTATCTCTCTACAAAAGACTGCTAAGATGTATCCTTCTAATAAGGCCGCTCTACTCCCTCAAATACTGTCTGTCTCTCTTCCTTCTGCTAAGGCAAATAGCCCTCAGGCACCTAAGGGTAATTGTTCCCCAGCAAGGTAGCAAAGTGGTCCTTATCCAGATGTTAGATAAGCCAGGGTGGAGACCTTGCCAGTCCCAGGCCCCAACAAGTGGCAACCATGAAGGGATCCAACAAGTGGCACCCCAGATGGGACCCAGCAAATGGCAACGAGGATAGGATAGTGAACAGCCACTGGCACAGCACAGGCTGAAGGCAGGCAGGGGGCCACAGTAGCACCTAAGGGAGTGGTGGTAGTACCCGGCTTGAGAGTAAGAGCAAGATTGGGGAGAAGCAAGTGTGGGTGATTCATGAGGGGACTCAGTGGGGCTTGGCGAGTAATTGGCTGAGAATGGTGAAAGAAAAGCTGCCAAGAATTCCTCATAAGTGAAAGGAAGACTTTAAGTGAGTTCCTGTCAGTGTTTATAACATACACTTAGTTCATACAATGCTCCCCCAATATCGATGTGGGATTAGTTCCAGGACCACCATTCACACAAGATACCAAAATCCACAGATGTTCAAGTCATTTATATGAAATGGTTTAGTATTGGCATGTAACTTATGCATAGCCTCTCAAATGGTTTAAATCAATCTCAAATCATCACTTATAATGCCTAATACAATGCAAATGATAAGTAAAGTAGTTGTTAATACTGTGGTGTTTGGGGAATAATGACAAGGGGAAGAGTCTGGAAATGGTCAGTATGGTCACAACCATCCAATTTTTTTCCCCAAATACATTCAGTCCTGGCTCAGCGCCTGTGGCTCAAGTGGCTAAGGCGTCAGCCACGTACACCCAAGGTGGCGGGTTCGAATCTAGCCTGGGCCCACCAAACAACAATGACGGCTGCAACCAAAAATAGCCGGGCGTTGTGGCGGCCGCCTGTGGTCCCAGCTACTTGGGAGACGGAGGCAGGAGGCTCGCTTGAGCCCAGGAGTTGGAGGTTGCTGTGAGCTGTAATGCCACAGCACTCTACCCAGGGGGACAGCTTGAGGTTCCTGTTTCCAAAAAAAAAAAAAAAAATACATTCAGTCTTTAGTTGGTTGAATCAACAAACACAGAACCTGTGGATATAGAAGACCATCTGTACATTCTTTCTTATATGTCATTATCTTATTTTTAAAATGCAATAAGGGAGAAAATTTACTTCTGAATTTTTGGCATTAACCAAGGATAGCTGGTAAATGCATAGACTTCCAAGAGGTAGAAGTATAGGGGTTTTTTTGTATTTGGGAATTTTGTTTGTTTATTTGTTTAGCAGGCCCTGGCCTGGTTTGAACCTGCCACCCCTGCTGCACAGGGCCAGCACTCTAACTATTGAGCTACAGACGCCCAGCTTACTTTTTATGTTTAAATAATTTTAAACAAAATGTTTACACTAGCACTACAAAGTCATAGCTTTTGCCTTGATTTTGAACTATCCCATGTCTTGACTGGTTCTATTAATAAAGAGCAAATGAGTAGGAAGCAGAGACATCTAAAGAGGTTTTCAGGGCAGTGCCTGTGGCTCAGTAAGTAGGGCGCCAGCCCCATATACTGAGGTTGGCAGGTTTGAACCCAGCCTTGGCCAAACTGCAACAAAAAAATAGCCAGGTGTTGTGGCGGGCGCCTGTAGTCCCAGCTACTCGGGAGGCTGAGGCAAGAGAATCAGCTAAGCCCAAGAGCTGAAGGTTGCTACTGTGAGCTGTGACACTATGGCACTCCACTGAGGGCAACAAAGTGAAACTCTGTCTCTTAAAAAGAAATAAACAGAAGTTCTATACTTTTTTTTTTTTTTTGAGACAGAGCCTCAAGCTGTCCCCCTGGGTAGAGTGCTGCGGCATCTCAGCTCACAGCAACCTCCAACTCCTGGGCTCAAGCAAGTTTCCTGCCTCAGCCTCCCAAGTAGCTGAGACCACAGGCACCCGCCACAATGCCCAGCTATTTATTTGGTTGCAGCCATCATTGTTGTTTGGCGGGCCCGGGCTGGATTCAAACCCGCCACATTAGGTGTATGTGGCTGGCGTATTAGCCCCTTGAGCCATAGGTGCTGAGCCAGAAGTTCTATACTTCTAAGAAAAAATAGTAGTAAGAAATAAAGAGGTTTGCAAAACCAGTTGAGTGCACCCGTTTGGACCCCAGGACATCCAGTCAGCACATAAAAATGTGTTTGGATTGGTACCCTTTACTGTTGGCTGAGACATCTATCCCTTACAGTGGTCTCTTTATCCCACCACTGGCATTGCTATCCCTCATTAATGGACAGAACTGGAAGTGAATTCAAAGCTGGGCCTTTTGGACAACTCAACTTGTATACCTTTCCAATTTTCTGTGTTCACAAAAATGACAGCCTAGGCCCTGGTTGTTGAAGTAGCAAGAAAATTAGATAAATGCCATATTCTCAAGAAAACACCAAATTGGGAGTGATGCTCTGAAGATAAAAAGAATGTACTGAAGTAAATTTGATGGCAGTCAACATCTTCAGCTTTTACTTTGTGTCAACCCCAAGAAGACATTGTTCTTAGTGTCCACCCCAAGAAGGCTATTGGGTAGAATACTTGAAATATAAACTAGATTTAGTCATTAGGGAAGGGACTGTTACGAAAGTTATGATCATAAGAAATCCTATAAGAATTTAACATTTTTTTACTTGTCAAGTCATTCAGTAGGAAATGAGTTCTACAAATAAGAACATGGCAATCTTTTCAAATAAACTAAGTTTTAGCCAAAAAAAAAAAATAATTTCTGTAAAAAGGAAGTTTTATTGGGAGGAAGAGAGACAGAGATGCTTCTGTAGATTCCATCCTTCATGTAGCCTGACAGAATCACATAGGCTATAGAGTGAACATATATGGATAACGTAGGAAATGAGTGGAATCCAACTTATTTGACAGAAAAGATAACTCATCTAAAAACAGGATGGAATAAATGTGCTTAGTGTGAAAAAGCTGACTTTCAGCTCAGCTTGTCCTTTAAGGAAAGACTCACATGGGAGATTAAACTTCAAAGACTATGTGAGTTTTTCAGCATCTGAGAACTCATATGGAAAAAAATCTCAGTAATATAATCACATCAGGAAAGATTCTGGCATAACTCAGACTTGAGAGAATTCATACTGGAAAAGTTCTTAAAGGCAGGGTGGTGCCTGTGGCTCAGGAGTAGGGGCACTGGCCCCATATGCCAGAGGTGGGGGTTCAAACTTAGCCCCAGCCAAAAACTACAAAAAAAAAAGTTCTTATAGGCAGTGATTTCATCTGAGAATTCTGAAATTATGATAATGTAATTGCTGTGGAAAAAGTTGTATGCATAGCTCTCTTACTTAGCATCATAGAAGTCATACTAAAATAGCCTAAGAATATAATCAGTGTTGGGAATGTTTCATGTGTTACAGAAGTCACTGGCAGGGTGACCCATGAATGCCAAGGTGGGTACCCCTTCAGTAGGAGTCCTCATTGTTTTCAGCATAAGAGGACTCATATGGGTGGAGATCCTCTGAATGTAATCTCTTCAGGCAAATTAATTGCCTTAGCCCTCACTTTATTTAACAGAAGAAATAAACTTACCCTGCACAAGACAGGTGGATTGCTTGAGCTCTGGAGTTTGAGACCAGCTTGAGGAAAGCAAGACCCCTATCTCTAAAAATAGCCAGGCCCTGTGCTCCTGGGAGGCTGAGGCAAGTGGACTGCTTAAGCCCAAGAGTTTGAGGTTGCTGTAAGCTATGATGCCAGAGTACTCTACATAGGACGAGTAAGTGAGATTCTGTCTCGAAAAAGAAAATTATGCTAGAAAGAAACACATTGAATAATGTAAAGGTAATGTTTTATCCTAGTTTTTTTTTTTTTATATTGAGTCTCACTATGTCACCCTAGGTAGAGTGCTATGGCATCACAGCTCACAGCAACCTGAAACTCTTGGGCTTAAGTGATTCTCTTGCATCAGCCTCCTGAGTAGCTGGGACTTCAGGTGCCCATCACAATGCCCAGCTATTTTTTGGTTGCAGTTGTCATTGTTTAGCAGGCCCACGCCAGGCTTGAACCCACCAGCCTCAGTGTATGTGGCCGGTGCCCTACTCACTGAATTACAGGTGCTGAGCCTTATCCTATTTTTTATTTCATACAAACCCTACGTAAAGGTTTGGTAACATAAGTATATAAAAGTAGTAAAACAGATCTTTTCTAGTTTGTTTTACTCTCTGACCTGATAGTCTAGATTTAGGGAACAAACACTCCCTGGCATCCAGTATTTAGTACTCAGGGCAAAATGCAAGGGCTGAAGTGTCTTTAACCTTTAATTGAATATAAAAGAAAACAAACTAAACTTGAGGCAGACGCTTTTTAGAGAAAAGAAGAACACCTCCTCAGCTTGGAGCTTGGAGCTCAGCAGGTAAGGCGCCAGCCACATACAATGGAGCTGGGTTTGAACCCAGCCTAGGCCTGCCAAACAACAATGATGACAATTACAATAACAAAAAAAAAAAATAGCCAGGCATCGTGGTGGGCACCTGTGGTCGCAGCTACTTGGGCTAAGGCAGAGAATCGCTTAAGCCCAAGACTTGGAGGTTGCTGTGAGCTCTGACACCATAGCACTCTACCAAGGGCAACATAGTGAGACTCTGTCTCAAAAACAAAAAAAACACGAAATTACTAAGGGTTTTAGAACTTCTTTGTCTGGAACCAGGAGCAAAGGCCAAATATACATATTCATTATTCTCACGCTGTCATCCTGGGTAGAGTGCTGTGGTGTCACAGCTCACAGCAACCTCCAGCTCTTGGGCTTAAGCGATTCTCTTGCCTCAGCCTCCCAAGTAGCTGGGATTACTGGCGCCTTAGCTGCTTGAGCTACAGGTGCTGAGCCTATCAATTGATTTTTTTTTTTGTTACCAGATATTTTGTTATACAAGGAGACCACAATTTGTTTATATAGTTCTCAGTTGATGGCCAAAAAATAAAATAACACAAATGTCCTGTTATGAATAATACTGCATTCTGAGACATTTTTTTGTGTGCATGTGCTTTCAGTTCTGTAAGAAGTACTCAGTTCTTTTAGAAATATCTACTAGACAGAGAATGGGGGGGGTTATGTAACTTTACGTTTACATTTTTGAGGTTTTACCAAAGTATTTTGCAAAGTGGTACAGCATTCCGTATTTCCACAAGGAGTTTATAGGTCTAGCAGTTTTTCCATATCCTCCTTTATTACAGTCCATCTTTGATAAAAGCCATTATTGTAGGTGTAAAGTGTATTTTTCTATGACTTTGATTTGCGTTCTTCTGATGAGTAATGATATTTAGCATCTTCCCGTATGCTTTTTGACCTTTTTTTTTTTTTTGCTCTGTTCTTGACCTGCAGAATATCTTGGGCCTCAGCTCAAAATTCAGTTGGATTCTCTTCCTGCAGAGAATCCCCTGATGAACATTGAAGTTGTTGAGGTTCTCACACTGAACCAGGAGGTAGCTGGTGCCCGGAATGCCCAGATTCGTGCTCTCTATGCTGAAGATGGGGTCCTGAGCCCTGACACTCTCAAGGAGCCAGTACAACAGCTGAGCAACCATCCAGCTGATCCTGAGGCAGCTCGTCAGAAATTTCGGCAATTCCATTATGAGAATGTGGTAGGTCCCCGAGAAGCCCTCGCCCACCTTCGTGAACTCTGTTACCAGTGGCTGGAGCCTGACGTGCACTCAAAGGAACAGATGCTGGAGCTGCTGGTGTTAGAGCAGTTCCTCGGTGCACTACCTGGGAAGCTCCGGACATGGGTGGAATCACAGCACCCAAAGGACTACGAAGAGGTGGCAGCCTTGGTGGAGGATGCAACTTGGATATCTGAGGAGGAAGGTGAGTGCAATGGAAGGGTAGGTAGGTGTGCTGCTCCATGTGGGTGTCTTAGAGTACTCTGCAGGAGAAAAGAACTTCATGCTTCCTGGGAGGGTCAAGGGAAGGATAATGCACACTCTATGCAGACCAAAGACATCTGTGTCCCCATGTCAGAGCTATTGAAATCCCTGGGTAGGTTCCAGCACTGTATTCTCCAAGGAGCTCTCCAGAGGTTTCACTAAAAGCTTCCAGATAAAGTGCTTCTTTTTTTCCATTTGGAATCCTGCTGTACCACTAGTCCTTTTTTTTTTTTTTTTTTCTTTTTTTTTGCAGTTTTTGGCCGGGGCTGGGTTTGAACCCACCACCTCTGGCATATGGGGCCAGCACCTTAATACTTTGAGCCACAGATGCTACCCACCACCACAATTCCTTTATTACTTGGAAAGATTCTTGGCAAAATTCTTGAGCTCTCAGAGCCTATAGTCTAGCTAGAGAGACAGGGATTTGACAAATGAATGTGCATGTCATGATGGTGGGATCAAGATGAGTTTCAGAGTCCTCTTGGAGCTCATGGAGGCTGAGTCAGTGGAGGTGACCCCTGGCCACATAAAGAAAAGACAGGAAGAATGAGCATCGCTTATAAGCACCTAAGATAGAATAGATCGCAGTATGTGCAAAAATCAGGGATAAATTGGGTAGGTTGGTACAGGAAGGGAGCAGAGGACTGAGCTGGCACATAAAGATACAGAAAGTTACAAAGCAGTGGGAATTGATCACTGAGCTCTGAAGGCAGAGGCCACAGTGAGACTTGAGACAGGTACAGGTGTTCCTGCCTGTAATCCCAGTACTCTGGGGAGAGGATCTCTTGAGCTCAGGAGTTGCAGACCAGCCTAAGCAAGAGTTAGAGTACATTTCTACCAAAAAATAGAGAAAATTATCTAGTTCTCATGGCAGGCGTCTGTAGTCCAAACTACTTGGGAGGCCAAGACAGAAGGATTGCTTGAGCCCAGAAGTTCGAGGTTGCTGTGAGCTAGGTGGATGCCACAGCACTCTAATCTGAGCAATAGAGTGAGACTCTCTCTCTCAAAAAAAAAATTTGCTTTGAAATATCAAGCAAGGACAAAAAAAAAAAGAAGAAACATGTCATGCTGAATATAGTGGGTGATGAACAGAGAACAGAAAAGAGAGTAGAAGCATACTGGCTACTTTGAGCTATTGCCCCATCCTCCCAAGAGAGGTAGCTGGCTAGGGAGAGAGCATACATGTGAGTTTTACAGAGTATGGATGCTTCTGCATTGTGTACCTCCATGTCCCAGGCTAATGAGTATCCAGAAGATGTTTCTGAAGTGGACAAATGATTAACTGGTTGATGTTTATGATTAAGAGGGGAAGGAGGAATACTGTAGGGGAAATGATGCGATTCTAAGAACAGGTAATCCTGGAGAAGCTGGAGTGGGAGATGGTGGGGCAGGCCGATGCAGAGTTTGGGGTGCCATGGTCAGCAGAACAATTGTCACAAAGGTGTCTGTGTCCTCATTCCTGCACCCTGTGCATATATTATCTCACAGGGACAAAGGGATCTTGGAGATATGATTGATTTGGTTAAGGGTGTTGAGATGTGAGACTAGGTTGGATTATATGGGTTGGTCTAATGTCATTGCAAGGTTCTTAAGAGAGGGAGGCCAGAGGATCAGAGTCAGGGAAATGTAATGACAGAAAAAGGGGTGATATGAGGAAGGGCCATAAGATACATGTTTGGGACAGGCTCTAGAAACAGAAAAGGCCAGGAAGGGGTTCCTAGAGCCTCCAAAAGAAACCTAGCCTTGCTGACACCTTGATACTAGCCCAGTGAGGTACGTACCATACCAGAGTTACGATCTCTAGAACTGTGAGCTAACAAATCTGCTCATTTGAGCCACCTAGTTTGCAACAGTTTGTTACAGCAGTAATAAGAAAGTACAGGTACCAGCCAGGCACAGTGGCTCACACCTGTAATCCTAGCACTCTGGGTGGCCAAGGTGGGTGGATTGTCTGAGCTCATGAGTTCGAGACCAGCCTGAGCCAGAGCGAGACCCCATCTCTAAAAGCAGCTGGGCATTGTGGCAGGTGCCTGCAGTCCCAGCTACTCGGGAGGCTGAGACAAGATAATCACTTGTGCTTTAGAGTTCGAGGTTGCTGTGAACTATGACACCATGGCACACTCCATAGGCTGGCAAAGTGAAACTATCTCAAAAAAAAAAAAAGAAGAAGAAGAAGAAGGGAAGAAATAAATACAGGTACCAAAGAGATAGCTGTGAAGTTCATGATATCCAAGTCAGTGAGTTCATCCTGTGTTTAACCTCACAGATGGATGAAATCAATTAATATCACAGAAAACAGAAGTCTTCCAGGAAACCCTCAAGTTCTTGGATGATCTAGTATCAGACACAGCTGAACCTAGGAGCTCCAGTAGTGTCCTCAGAACTCACCTTCTCTCTCATATGTCACCTTTTTTGCCCTTGGTTAGTCTATCTCTGTGTGGGTCTTCCCATTGTGGAATTTCTCTTCCCAAACATTGCAAAGCCTGTTGGCTCTGATTGTTCAGTTGTGGGCTGTGTTCATCCCAGATTCAGTCACTGGCCAGGGTGGGTTACATCAGGTACCCTTTTATGTTGGAAGTGGAGCCAGTATTATGCAAGCTTGCAAAATGTGTGGGGCCATGTAAAGAAGGTCATAGGAAGGAGCCATGGTTGAGGGGTCATGTGGCCAGGTGGGCCTGTTTTCTAAGGTGGAAGAGAATTGGTGAAGTTTATGTCAAGATTGGTGCATGTCCTGAGCACTGGGGAAGTCCATGAGGTGGTAGGAGTAATGAAGAAAAGAGTGCCCACATGGGCAGGGTGGAGGGCTTCAATGCTAGAAATGGGGACTTGGCTTCACAGAAGGCTTGAGGCAGCCATGTCATTGGGGCTGAGGCCCAAGGTAGTCCCTAGAGAGGGAAAGAGTGGGACCAGGATCTGAGCAGTAGGAACACTGCTTCCTCTGGCCTGTGCAGAGACAGGCATCTTGTACCCATACAGATGTGGGCAGACAAAGCACTTTGAGAAGACTGTGAGGGTGGAGAGTGGAGGGGCTGAACCTGGGAGAAGAGAAGGAGCAAGGACATCACAGGGTGTAGCAGAATGCTGGTTTGCGATGGCAGAGATAGGCTGTCCTTGCCCTGCTAGAGGATAACCACACCTACTGATGTCCTCTCAGCACCACCTGCCCAGCCTTCACAGGACCCCACCTGCTGTCTCAAGGTCACTGCTCAGCAGGAAGAGAAGCAGCAGAAGGCTACAGCCATCCAGCCAGAGACGGTCCTGCCTGAGGTGAGTGGGGAAGATCACCCTCTTCTGGTCCCAGCATCCCCTGTGAAGCAGGCCCACACTTGAGGCTTTCCACAGGTTGAGCCATTCCAAATCTGAGCTCATAGGTCTGTGCTGGACTCTGAAGCAACCTGAATGTGAAGGGAATCCCTGCCCTCCAGCCACAGTGGCATCACTAGAGACAGGGCATGGTGACCTGGGAGTTGAGGCATGAGACAAGGGAGGGGACTGCCCCAATGTTTCCATAGACTTGAGAGAGAGAACAGCCTCAGGCAGGGGTGTGTGGACATTTATATCCCGATTGATTAGAACAAGAGAGCCATCATCTTTTAGAAATGCACACTTAGGTGTTCATTCATGTCTGGGATTTGCTTCTGAATAAGCCAGAGCTAGGGTCTGGGTAACACAGGTATATCCTGTCTTGCTGACCATCAGTGTAAGGATATATTAATGTGGCATTGGTCAGTGTTATTTGCAAGTGACCGATACTGACTAAGCATAGAAGTAAATGTGTTGGCTTTCATGTGTTTTGTATTAGGCTTAAGGCAAGGCTACATCCAGCTGCTCCTAGGCGATAGAAAGAATCTCTGACCATCTCCAGTCTCATGGCTCTGCTTTCTCCCATTCCTTCTCAGGCAGGCTGTGTCCCATGTGGGCAAGATGCCTCTCATCCAAGCAAAGCAGAGTGGTGGTGACCTCATCTTCCCAGAAAGGACCAATCATAGCACAGCCAGGGTGACTGTCCTACTCTAGCTCAAGTGGGGAGGTAGTATTCATACAAGGAGAAGGCTCTGCACTGGGAAGTTGTCAGTTCAAGGCAGGGTAGATACAGATGTGGGTAATGGGGAGTAGCTTGCATATACTTTGTGAAGTAGGAGCTTTGGTTCCTACTTTGCTTCCTAGGACCCATTGGACCTCTTTAGCCACAAGTAGGTATCTCTAAACAAATCCCCAAAGCAGGAGAGTCCCTAGCAGAGTGCACTTTGTAGGAATATCCCAGCCAACTTTTCTTCTGCCCACATTGAGAACCCTCCTGAATGGACACAACGTGTGACTTTACAGGAGCCAGTGACCTTCCAGGATGTTGCTGTGGACTTTACACGGGAGGAGTGGGGGCTGTTGGGCCCAACACAAAGGACTGAGTACCATGATGTAATGCTGGAAACATTCGGGCACCTGGTCTCTGTGGGTAAGGCCAAACCCTCCGTTTCCCTGCCCTAGGGCTGATCTCCTATAGGGACTCTGAGTTGGGGTTTCACCTTCTTTGGGCTGAGGACTAGGACTGGTTATGCCATCAAGGCACCTTTGATCCATCCTGGGTCTTTATTTATTTTATTTATTTATTTATTTATTTTTATTATTATTATTATTTTTTTTTTGAGACAGAGCCTCAAGCTGTGGCCCTGGGTAGAATGCTCTGGCATCACAGCTCACAGCAACCTCCAACTCCTGGGCTCAAGTGAGTCTCCTGCCTCCACCTCCCAAGTAGCTAGGGCTATAGGCACCCACCACAACGCCTTCCTATTTTTTGGTTGCAGCCATCATTGTTTGGTGGGCCCAGGCTGTATTCAAACCTGCTATCTCAGGTGTATGTGGCTGGCTCCTTAGCAGCTTGAGCCACAGGTGCTAAGCCCATCCTGGGTCTTTAACTGGGACTCTAGACACGGAAGGGTGGGACACTGAATGAAGAGAGACAGCCTCATGTCTGGCCGCACTGTGAGTGTATGAGAGAATAGGACCTTGGAGAGCCAGGGTAACAGTCTCTATCCTTGCACTGCCCCATAGTCACCAAACTCAGTGTTCCTCTCTTTGCTGCTTTACTGCTTTTCAGTCACTCTCCAGATTATATGAGTCTACCTGGAAAAACAATTGAATTTTGAACAATTACACCTGTTGTACTGTCAAGTCCATCCTAGTGCTTTCTGTGGTATCACAGTTTTTGTTTCTTTCAGGGTGGGAGACTACACTGGAAAGTAAGCAGTTAAATCCAAATTCTGACATTCCTGAGGGAGAACCAGCCCACAGCCTGAAAGTACAAGAATTCTCAAGAGATTGTGCCACATCTTCCACCTCAGGAGATGTCTTGCAGCACGTGGACCTGAATGTCACAGACAGAGTTTTGAAACAAGCAGGGTCTACTCTGGAAAAAGTCCTCCCTCATGTGGAGCCTTGTGAAAACCCCAAGTCCCAGGCAAACGCTTGTCTTGACACAAGTCAGGTTTTGCTCCAGAAGGTGTCTCCTAAAAAACGTTTGCACAAACGTGGCTCACAGGTTAAGAACATAAAACATAATTCACATATAAAACATCAGAATCGTTGTGAAAGACAAAAGGCCAAAGAAAGCAGTGGTTGTAGAAAAACCTTTAGCCGGAATGCTAAGCAGATTACATTTATAAGAATTCACAAGGGGAGCCAAGTTTGCAGGTGTAGTGAATGTGGTAAAATGTTTCGGAACCCAAGATACTTTTCTGTACATAAGAAAATCCACACTGGGGAGAGGCCTTATGTGTGTCAGGACTGTGGGAAAGGGTTTGTTCAGAGCTCTTCCCTTACACAGCATCAGAGAGTTCATTCTGGAGAGAGACCATTTGAGTGTCAAGAGTGTGGAAGGACCTTCAATGATCGCTCAGCAATCTCCCAGCACCTGAGAACTCACACTGGAGCTAAGCCCTACCCATGTCAGGACTGTGGAAAAGCCTTCCGCCAGAGCTCCCACCTCATTCGGCATCAGAGGACTCACACTGGGGAGCGCCCATATGTGTGTCACAAATGTGGAAAAGCATTCACCCAAAGCTCACACCTTATTGGGCACCAGAAAACCCACAATAGGACAAAGTGGAAGAAGAAACAGCCTACTTCATAGCTCTCAAGCCAGTTGAAGGGACAGTGCCTTTTCAACTTGATCTTTAATAGAACATGCATTGGATGGTTGGGAATTGGGACCGAATGTGAAAGAAGCAGAGGGAGGACATTCCCCAAACCAAAGAACCACTGGGGATACCACCATTCTTTTAATTAGAGTAAAGAAGAAAATGAGTTGTCAATGTATTGGGGAAAAAAATATTTAATTTTTCAGTCATTTGATGTGCTACTGTTTGCTCATTCAGTCATTAAAAGTTATATTAGTGGTGGTGCCCGTAGCTCAGTGGGTATGGAGCCAGCCACATAACACTGAGGTAGGCAGGTTCAAACCTGGCCTGGGCCAGCTAGGCAGCAATGACAACTGCAATAACAACAAAAAGGTGGCATCAGTGGCTAGGACACCGGCCACATGCACCCAGGCTGGCAGGTTCGAACGCGGCCCAGCCAGCTAAACAATGACAACTGCAACAACAATTTATAAAAAGCCAGGCATTGTGGCAGGTGCCTGTAGTCCCAGCTACTTGGGAGGATGGGACAAGAGAATCACTTAAGCCCAGGAGGTTGAGGCTGCTATGAGCTATAACATCATGGCACTCTATTGAGGACAATGTAGTGAGACTATGTCTCAAAAAATAATAAAAGTTATATTAGTAAAATCTGAAAATGCTTATAATTTTTTTTTTTTTTGAGACAGAGTCTCACTTTGTCGCCCTTGGTAGAGTGCCCTACATCATAGCTCGGCAACCTCAAACTGTTCGGCTCATGTGATCCTGTTGTGTCAGTTTTTCCTTTTTAATAGAGACAGTCTCACTCTTGCTCAGGCTGGTATCAAACTCATGAGCTCAAGCAGTCCACCCACCTCAGACTCCCAGAGTGCTAGGATTACAGGCATGAGCTACCCCACCTGGCCAAAAATACTTATGAATTTATAAAAGACAGATACTTAATAATTTCTGCACTGATTTTGTATCCACAGTAAAGTATTTGAGTGTGTGGACAAGGACTTGGAAAAGAATGTGGTTAAGCTGTACATTTCTGTATAGAATCTCTCCTTGGTCGGGCATGGTGGCTCACTCCTGTAATCCTACCATTTTGGGAGGCCAAGGTGCGTGGACTGGTTGAGCTCATAGATTTGAGACCACCCTGAGGAAAATGAGACCCTGTCTCCACTAAAAATAGAAAAATTGAGGCAAGAGGTTCGCTTGAGCCCAAGTTGGAGGTTGCTGTGAACTATGACACCACAGCACTCTACCCAGGGTGACAGCTTGACTCTCTGTCTCAAAAAAAAAAAAAAATATTTCATATACTTAAATATCCTTACAGTAATTTTTTCATATTTAAAGTAACACTGAGACTGGAAAACTTCTCAAAC
This sequence comes from Galago senegalensis, assembly GCA_963575145.1. NCBI lineage: Eukaryota > Metazoa > Chordata > Mammalia > Primates > Galagidae > Galago > Galago senegalensis. The sequence goes on along the minus strand of CAUYTI010086331.1, from coordinate 18,431 downwards.
ACAATAAAATTGTATACAAATTTTTAATTAAAAAAGTAAGCTACAGGCTCAGTGCCTGTAGCTCAGTGATAAGGGCACCAGCCACATACACTGGGGTTGGTGGGTTTGAACCCAGCCCGGGCCTGCTAAACAATGATAACTACAACAAAATGTAGCTGGGTGTTGTCATGGGCGCCTGAAGTGCCAGATACTTGGGAGGCTGACGCAAGAGAATCACTTAAGCCCAAGAGTTGGAGGTTGCTGTGAGCTGTGATGCCATAGCTCTCTACTGAGGGTGACATAGTGAGATTGTCTCAAAAAAAGAAAGGAAGCGACATTAAAAGGAAGATTGCCAGATATTTTTAGCAAATTTTGTGCAAGGCTGCAGTACCTTGGGCCTAAGGTTCTACCTTTGTTGGGATGACCAGTTCATTCTACTCTTTAGGGTATTATGATACAGTTAAGTACAGAGAAGGAAATCCTTGAAGAACTCAAGGGCTAGAAAGTCCAGGCAAGTATGTGTTGCTTTCTGGGAATATACATTTATTTTGTTTTCATGTTTCTTAAGACTCCCACCAGGGAGGTAATGTCTCTGGCCAGGTGCCAGTCAGGAACTTAAGGAACAGTACATTGGCAGCATTAAGGTAAGATGCCCATAATAAAAGTTCTTCAAGGCACACAGCCTATACAGCACGTGCCCATTCAATCCCTCCATTGCTGCTCATACATTGAATTCTGTGTGACACTTGAAAACACCCTCTTAAAGCTGGACAAAAAAATACTTAGATTCAACAGATGTTGAGTGCTGTTCTGCATAACTCCTTAAGAGTCCTTGGGGTCATGCCTTCTAAGCTGAGGGCATCTCCTTTCTCCACAAAACTCAACAGCTTTTGGTGACATGACCAAAGTAGACTCCTTGAGCCCAAATGCCTGGAAAATGACAGTGGTGTAACTTTTCCCACACTGAGCATAGGGATTGTGACTGCTACATTGTTTTAAACCCCTCCCCTCCTTTAGCTACATTGTTTTAAAAACTTTCAACACCTAATATATAGCCCCTGTTTCAGTGATTCAGAAAGTAGAATATCTGTATTGAAGAACTTGCCCAGGGATGCATTAGTGGCATATCACAGTCACTTCTGTTCAGAACTCTACAATATCACCCCTCAAGAATGAATCAAAGAGTAGTACCTTTGAGATCAGAACTTGGTAATCTTTTATGCCATGATTCTCATTCCTAGAAGGGATAAGTTTTAAAGGGGTTAGGGGCCATCAGATGAGGAGGGGTCTTGGCACAAGGAATGAAGAGGTTTGACACAATCTGTGTTGGAGAGACTGAGGAACTCCGGGAGGAGCCCTCCCAAGTAAACCTCAAGTCCGTATTATCAGGAAGAAATAAGAGCTGCTTGGTCACCAGTGCAGTGGCTCATCTGTAATCCCAGCAATTGGGAGGCTGAGGCTAGCAGACTGGCTGAGTTCACAAGTTCAAGACCAGCCTGAGCCAGAGTAAGACCCCATCTCTTAAAAAATAGTGGGGCATTGGGTAGCACCTGTGGCTCAGTGGGTAGGGTGCCAGCCCCATATACCGAGGGTGGCAGGTTCAGAAAAATAGGTGAGCATTGTGGCAGATGCCTGTAGTCTCAGCTACTTGGGAGGCTAAGAAAAAAGAATTACCTAAGCCTAGGAGTTGGAGGTTGCTGTGAGCTGTGTGACGCCATGGCGCTCTACAAAGGGTGATAAAGTGAGACTCTGTCTCTACAAATAAATAGTGGGGCGTTGTGGTGGGCAACTATAGTCCCACCTACTTGAGAGACTGAGGCTAGAGAATCTCTTAAGCCCAAGAGTTTGAGGTTGCTGTGAACTGTGACACCGTGGCACTCTGCCAAGGGTGACAAAGTGAGACACTCAAAAAAAAAAAAAAAAGCTACTTGCCAGACATTAGCACTGATTAGGGAGGATATGAAGATGGTCAGATACAATGTCTCCACCTTTGTTTTTACAAAACCAGACTTTGAGCCAAGCTCTGCCTCCGGTATCAAGAGACCTTTGGAATCTAGAGAAACTTTACCATGATTATTACTGACACACCTTACATAGACATTTTCTCTTGGAGGCCAGTGTTCTGATATCCTGCACATACACAACTCACCTGCTAGTCTCATGATTCTCTCAAGTAGGAAGCAAATTTTATGGTAAAGATCAGGCAGGGGTCAATTTCCCCTACAGTAAGTCAAATGCTTTTGTGATGGCTTCAGGAACTGAGGTGATGAGTTGAGCTGGGAGATAAAGAAGGTAGGAGCAGGCAGGGACAAGAAGAATATTCTAGACTGTGGGAGAGCTCATTGGGACTAGAAAGTACAAGGCCATTGGGCCCATTCCAGTCTCTTCTTCTCATAGCTAGTACCGGGGTTGAGGTGGATCCAAAGCTGGGTTTAGTTGTACTTGGGTTCTGAAAGGGACCATTCAGAGAGCCAGGGTTCCACTAAGAATTAGGCAGATGGTTCTTTAGTAATCCATTGTAAGGAAATCACATGGTGTCACCTATGCCAGTCTATTCTTCATAAGTCAGTCACTAAAGCCAGCCCAGACTCAATGGGAGGGGAGTTAAATCCATTCTTTTGAAGTGAGTAGCAAGGTTAGGGAAAAGAGAGCATAGAGGCCATCTTTGAATAAGAAATTCCACAAGAATGGACCAGCTTTTGCCTTTAAATACTTGGATGCATACCCACTTGTTGCATGCAAGGCAGGACAAAGAAGGCATGCTGCACATGTGGAAGCTGACACTCTGGGACTGTGATTTTCAAAAAAGGGGATTAATGCCTAGAAAGTCCAGATTTGACGAGTCAGTCCAGTGTACTCAACAGGTAAATGATTAATTCCAGTACTTCCCACTTATTTGCTAAAAAGCATATTTTTATCATTTACCACAAAGAACATAAACACATTTTTTCTTTGTTCCGCTGTAGCTGATTTTATTATAAAGATTATTTATAAATCTTGGATCCAGCCAGTTGACAAGATTAATTTTAGTAGGTTTTGCTAACATTTCGTGGATTTCCAGTCTTTTAGAGATAATTTTATGACGTTACTCATGCTTTCATATTTTTTTTCTACAAAGTCAGGGAAGATAATTTTTTTTTTTCTGAGACAGAGTCTCACTGTGTCTCCCTAGGTAGAATGCAGTGGTGTCACAGCTCACAGTAACCTCCATCTCTTGGGCTTAAGAGATTGTCTTGCCTCAGTCTCCCAAGTAGCTGGGACTACAGGCACCCGCCACAATACTCCACTATTTTGTTGTTGTTGTCATTGTTTAACAGGCCCAGGCAGGGTTTGAACCCACCAACCCCAGTGTATGTGGCTGGAGCCCTAACCACTGAGCTTTGGACGCCAAGCCAAAAATAGATTTTTGTAAAAAAAAAAAAAATCGCCCACTCTCTGAAAGGCTGAGGCAGGTGGATTGTTTGTACTCAGGAGTTCAAGACCAGCCTGAGTAAGCAAGACTCTGTCTCTACTGAAAATAGAAAAACCAGCTGGTGGTTGTAGTGGGCGCCAATAGTCCCAGCTACTTGGGAGGCTGAGACAAGAGGATGGCTTCAGCCCAAGAGTTTGAAGTTGCTGTGAGCTAGACTGATGTCACTGCACTCTAGATTGGTGCGGCAGAATGAGACCCTCTCTCTCTCTCAAAAAAAAAAAAAAAGTCACCTGTATTTCCACCATACAAAAGTATCGTTTTCTTCCAATACTGAGGCTTCACAATCTTTTCTCAAAGCCTAAAACTGCACGTAGGTTTTTCGTATTTGACATCGTATATTAAAATTTCACTTTTCCCTCACGATTCGGGATTCTCCTTCAATGCTGTGAGATCTGCCCAGCCGCTGAGCATCTCCACACTGCGGCCATGCAGAGGCTCCACATTCCACAAACGAGCCGGCAGGGTAGATTGTCCAGGTGGCCGCCCAGTGTGGGTGCTCTATGCGTAGTGCCTCCCAGGCTGATCAGTCAGGGCATTGTCACCCAGCCGGTCCCATGGCTCTGGGAAACCAGTTCTGCTTCTCTCCCAAAGCGTAGCCCCAAACTTTGAACTCTGGAGGCCCCAAGCCTGACCCTTCCCAACAGCCACCTCGACACACCACTGGACACCAAAAATGGGGGTCAAAACCCCTAAAAGACCGCGCAGTTCCGCCAGAGCTGAACCGTCCAATCACTGCGCCACTCTGCCCAAGTTTCGAAGTACATTGCCCAATCAGACACGCCTTGTTTGGCTTGCCCAATCCCTTGTCAGGTTTGCCATATCAGCTCTCTGTTCCACCCCTTCAGCCCTTTGTCCTGCACAATTAGCTCCCTCCTCCCAATCTTCACTTTGCCCGACCCAGTCAACTGCCGTCCCTCGGTTCCTGTGCCCCAGGGTCTGGTGGGAACAGATTGCGGGCTGTTGGGCTAAAACCCCAGCCGAGAGCAGCGGGCTGAGGCGTCTAGGGCCTAGGCCTGCAGGAGCCCAATTGTCCCGAGATCTCCAACGCACCTGCCCCCTCCCACCCCAACCCCTCAGTCTCTTGAGGCTTGGCTGCAGGGCGTGACCTTCCATCCTAAGTGAGTGGAGAGCCACTCCTTCCTTAGGGCCAGAACTATGCGAAGCCGTGGTCTGTGCCTTGTTCCGGTATGTCTACTGCCCCTCCAGGTTCCCTTGACCACCTGGCACAGGCCAGGGGTGTTTGCTGAAGAATGGAGTTGAGCTTCCTTGGGCCATTGGTAGTGGTGATGGTGGTGGCAGTGCACAGGGGGGAACTAGAATACCAACAAGAATTTGAAAAAACTGGAGGGCGGAGGAGCAACGGAGCGGTCAGCCCGCTGGGACGCGAGCTGAGCAGCTATCTGGGCTTGTACTTTAGGGGCCGCAAGAGTGGAAGACTGACCGTGTCGTCCTTGATCAGAAGAGTGATCAGCACCGCGAAAGCCCTAGGGGCCATTGCCCCCTACAGAAAAACTATGTTAGTGGACAGGACCGTTTACATTTCAGGACAGATAGGCATGGATCCAAGTGGACAGGTTGTGCCAGGAGTGGGTAACATAAGAAGCTAAACAGGCTCTTAAAAACGGGTGAAATTCTGAAAGCTGCAGGCTGTGACTTCACTAATTTGGTAAAAACAACTGTTTTGTTGGCTGACATAAATGACTTCAATACTGTCAATGAAATCTACAAACAGTATTTCAAGAGTAATTTTCCTGCTAGAGATGCTTACCAGGTTGCTGCTTTACCCAAAGGAGCCAGAATTGAAATTGAAGCAGTAGCTGTCCAAGGACCTCTCACAACAGCATGACTATAAGTGGGCCCAGTGTGTAGTCCAGAATTTTTAACATCTCAATTGTTAGAACTGATGTAACATTGTAATTAACATCTTAATTTTTAAAATTAAGGAAAGTGTAAGCTTGACTAAAATATCAGAAGTGATTATGGAAATACCATATAATGGGGCAGTTGAATATGAATTGAAGATTGGATAATGAATCTAGTTATTGATGTAAATTACACTTACACACACCCATATTACTGAAAGTAGGAAAGGGATACTAACTGCATAGTTACTCTAATAAGTAAAAGTAAAGGGAAATAACAGTAAAAATGAGATATGTCCCTGAGAAATAACCATAAGTATACAGAATCAAACTAATGATGTGAAATAATTAGTTCTCATGTCAGATTTGTGATTTACTTGAGTAAAATTAAAGTATTAAAATTTGAATGGTAGAGGTCTAGGAAAAAATAACTGGACCAAAATTTTATATAGATCATATTTTTCTAATGAAATAAAATAGACATGCAGATTTCAAAAAAAAAAAAAGAATTTGAAAAAACTATGACAGACAGCCTTAAGGGCAGGTCAGCAGGGGGAACAGCAAAGGCCAAAGCCAGAGACTGCTGGAGAACCCTTTCCCAAAGTTGGTGTCTGCAACCATCTTTTGATTTTGCCATATCCAGTACCATTAGTCTTAATACACTCAGTGAAAACAATTTTACCCAGATATCGTTGCCCCCGAAAGATGTTCTCTTTTGATTAAAAAGGTATGGTGGGGCCAAGCACAGTGGCTCCTGCCAACAATCCCAGCACTTTGGGAGGCCTAAGCAGAAGGATCACTTACTTAATTGCAGGAGTTTGAGACCAGGCCTGGGCAACATAGGAAGACCCCGTCTCCACAAAAATTAGTTGGGTGTGTTTGTAGTCCCAGCTACTCAGGAGGCTGAGCTGGTAGGATTGCTTGAACCTGTACTTTGAGGTTACAGCAAGCTGTGATCCTACCACTACATTCCAGCCTGATAACCTGCCTTAAAAATAATAATCCTATAATTAATATTAATAATAATATATTAGCAAAGTGTGAGTTATAAAAACCAGCTGGCACCAAATCGCCACCCTCTCCTTGATGACATTGGTAATCTCAGAAAGGAAACCAAAAGAATACCATTTTTCCTCCCTTTGAGCTTTGGTCACATTTAGGGGTACAGTTGATTTAGTTGCTCATCTACACAATTCAAGGTGATTCTGACAAGTTACACTGTGGGGAGGAAGGCAATCCTGTCATCCACACCAAGGAGTGGGGCCATCATGGAATGCCAGGAGGGGAGATGCTTGTGGTCTGGAGATCAGGTTAATTGGTGCATGCAGCAAACGATTTTTGAGGGGACAATAGGGACGGCTAACATTCGGGCCAAGTCCCTGTCTATGTGGGGCTCAGATTGGGGGAGAGGGCAATCCACAGAAAATGGTAATTCCATCAGTAACTTCAGAGCTATGAGAATGATGAGGGGCTAAAACAGGGTGAGGGATTAGAACAGTTTTAAAACCATTACCCCCCAAAAGAAAGCAGAGTTTTTACAAACTTCCATTCACTTGAATTCCCCTTCAATATTCCCCAGCTTGAGGCAACACTTTTATGTCTTTGGATTGCTGGGGGGGGCGGGGGGGGGAAGGGGACGACAAAGCATTATCTTTCAGAGATACATTCTTTTATTTTTTTTTTTTTGAGACAGAGTCTCATTATATGGCCCTCGGTAGAGTGCCGTGGCATCACAGCTCACGGAAACCTCAAACTCTTGAGCTTAAGCGATTTTCTTGCCTCAGCCTCTTGAGTAGCTGGGACTACAATGCCCACCACAATGCCTGGCTGCATGGGCTGGGTTCAAACCCGCCAGCCTTGTTGTATGTGGCCAATGCTGTAACTACGGTTCTATGGGCGTGGAGCCATAGAGATACATTCTTAAGTATTTATGGATGGAAAAAAAAATGTCTGGGATTTGCTTCAAAATAATCCAGTGTTGGGGGATGGGAGGAGTTCAAGATAGATTAAAATTTAAAATTGGAATACTGACAAGCAGTGAAGCTAAGACTGGTGCATTGGTGAAATGTGTTTCGTTATACTGTTGTACCCAATTCAAGTGGAATTACAGAGAAAACGCCAGCACACTGAGTTCAAATTAGGACCTTTATTGGCTAGCCCACTGAGATGGATTCATATCCCAAATTTTCAGTGTCTGCATGACAGAAAAATGGAGGTTTTATACCTTTCTCAGTTGAGGGGGGAGGGTTGTAGGTGGAATCTTTGCAAGATTAGATTTTCAGGGTTGGGGGTTGGTTAGTTACCAGGAAAACCGAGGATAGGAATGTGGTTTTACAAGGGTCTGTGCTGTGACTCTGAGCTAATCCCCTGTCTCTGCAGGATATGTTTATTTAACAGTCTATTTCTGCAAGGCCTACATGAGAGGGGTGCTGAACCGGAGGGGGAATGAAAGTCAAATTGGGTTCGTTCAGCCTCTCAATACTATTCTCTCTACCCTGTATGTTTGAAATTTTCTATAATAGGAACAAACAGGGTTGTTCATTATATCATAATGAGGTTTCTGAGGTTGGTTTAAGCAATTTTGATTGAGTGGCTCAAGGAGGATTCCACCTCTGACTCTAGTTCTTTTCATCTTTTTACTCTGCCATTCCCGGCATGTTGACTTTGCCTCCTGGGCCAGCTTTGCCATGGTGCTGGCATGGTTGTGACTGTTCCACATAGCACATGCAGACAACAATGTCCAGAGGCAATGAAAAGGGGGCACAGTACTGTCTCTTGTCCATTTTAAAGGCTGAAGCAAACTTCCCTAGAAACTCCCAGCAGATTTATTTCTCCTTGGCCAAAATGCCCTTGTTTATTCAATAACACAGCAAAAGGCTTGAGACCTCTCTGATTAATTTAGAATCTAAGATCTCCCCTTTGGAGTTAAACAGATTCTAGGTGTTCCGGAAGAATCTGCAAATTGTAGGGTCGTGTTAACCATGTATGAAATAATTAAAAAGGCTATGGCTGTTGGGTAAAGCTATTGATAAGGTCAGTTGCATAAGAGTCAAGGCAAGGAAGGCTGGTAACATGTACGCGCAGGTCCAGAACGATTCCTGCTTGTCTGGTAGAAGAAAGAACATTTCCTGTGGTCTCCCTCCTTGAAGAGCCAGACTGGTCGTCAGCGGTGGATCTCTGCTGTTGCAGAGGCCCACAACACAGTGAGAATGAATATACAAACGATGGCTAGACCATATACGATCATAGAATTCTGACCCACAACGTTTGCAGCAATATGCCCTTAACAGAACTTCAACACTTAACTGTCTGCTCCCCTGATTTTTGTCCATGTCCCACGAAGGAGCACCTAGAGAAAGCCCGATATGTTCCCCTACGCAATCATACAGGTCATGAGTCTCTTCTGGTTAGCGTGCTTCCAGTTTTCCCGCTCAACACTCTAGGACCTGGGCACCTCTGAGCCCTTCGTAGTCAATGCGAAGCTTTCCCAAGGCAAGGGGCAGAGGAGACGGCCTAGCACCTCAGGAGCCCAGCCACCTCTGGTTGGTTCTCATTGGTTAGGGTGACCAGATTTTAACGTCAGTAAGGCGGGACAACATGGCCGGGGGCGGGGCGGGGGCGGGGCAGGACAGGGCCTGACAACAATGCAAATTTTGATAAGCCGTTCTCGATAATCACTTCTCAGCAATTATTTGTTATTATTACAGTTTAACATTATAAAATTAACAAAAATAATATAAAACTCATATTCTGGCGAAATAACCACATGGCAGCTGAAAACCGTATATTCCCTTCTTGTTCTCCCGCCCGTTCGTGCATTCTTTCCAAAAATCACGACTTTTTTAAAACGCCGCTGGACGCGGGACAAATTATTCAAAAGCGGGACTTCTGGTCACCCTATCATTGGTCCGTCTCCGCTTCGAACCTAGACAGTCGGGGCGCTGCAAGGGGCCTCCTAGGAACGGCCGCGCAGGCTCTGTCCAGTTGCGATCTCGAGGCCTGCCGCGACGTTCACATTTTCGGGCACCGTGGCGGGGTGAGAACCAGAGTCGCCGGTTTCCCCGGGCCAGCGAGACAGGCCCGCCGCAGGGAGCCAGTTTTTCGAGCCACAGCGCCATCTGCCTTCAGCAGAGGTCCACGCCTACACCACCGCCCGAGCAACTGCTACGGGCGCGCGGTCTCCTGGGAGTTGTGGTTTGTTGCTCTGAGCCGGGCACTTCCACCGCCCACTGGAAGAACCGCTATTCCCCGGCGCGCCTCGGGCAACCTTGCTGCCCCGGGTGGCGAGGAGGTTTTGTCAGTAGTCGGGTGCAAAGGGAGTGAAGGACTGGGCTGGACCCATCTGGAGTGACCCGGGCCGCTCCGGGGAGCGAGTGCGGCCGGCCAGGATCTCCTGCTGCGTGGCTGGGCCGGGTGCTGGGGTCCCGCTGGCTGCTCCCGGGACAGCACAGGCGGTCCTGAGCCAACAGCGCCTTGTCAGCACCCAGCTGGGGCTGGGGTTTCAGGTCAGCGTGCTAAGACACAGGTTCTGTTCACCCAGGCTGGCTTCTCGGGCTTAACCCCAGGAGGTGCGCAGTGCGCCAGGTGCTGGCCAAGAGCCTCCTGGCAGCTGCAACCGGCGAGTAGGGCCTCCTGCCCCCCAGCGGTCATCCTAGCCCCAAAACGCAGACACGTTTTCTCTCGCTGGTATGTCAGTTGGAAGGGAAAGTACGTGCTTTCCAGGTGAGCAATGGATTAAGGGCAATCTAAGAAAAGTAGGGGCAGCTGGAGTGTTGGAGGCCTGTAGCGGTTAAGTGTTGGTGGTGCGCCCAAGTTGGGGACTGCAGAGGTGAGTAGGATGGTGTAGGTGTGTGGAGAGAGCAGGGACTTTGTCCTGTGAACAAAAGAGCAGAGTTCTATTTGTGTTTACCCGAGACTTGATGGGATCTTATAAGGCCGTGCTACTGAGGAAGGCATACGGTTGGATTTCAAAGAGCTTAAGAGGGCAGAGAAGCATCTGGCAGTGGGAATAATTCAGTGTAAGGTGGGATGCTAAGGAGAGGCAAACAGCTGAAGAAAACTTGTTTCTGTTTCCAGTATGGAGCCAGTGTAGTGGTGACAGCGCTGAGGAGATGGGGAATTCCTGGTCAGTCTTTGCCTTGAGTTGAAGAGCTATGGGTGACTAGGCTGGATATGGGGGCAGGGGGATGGAAGTGGCAAGGAACCTAGGAAGTCTAGACTGAACATGAAGTCCCAACCCTGCAGCCAGAGGGATCCTGCCAGACCAGTTCCCTCACACCTCCATTACAAGGAAAGGAAGGGGAATTGTATGTACAAATACAGCAGTACCTGCATAGTTGACCACCTCCCTACATTGACCTAATTTTCATAGACTGGACATGCACTAGATATACATACTGGTAAAGTAGGCCTAGTTTCTTGTGTTGACCACCTCTGGAGGTTGACCAGTTTGTTACAGCCTCTTGGGTGGTCAACTTTCAGGGGTTCTACTACATAATCATTATGACTAAATCTGTTGTCTGTTCTGCATATCAGCACAATGGTAAGCTCTATAGATGCAATTTATTTAACCTTCCAGTATCCCCATGAGGCAAGACTTGCTATTCTTGCACATGTCTACACATGAGGAAACTGAACCCTAGAGAGGGTAAGGAGGCGGGTTCAGTCCTGCAGTGGCAGTTGATGGAGCCAGACTTTGAAAGCAGGCTGCGGAGTGAGTGTTTCCAGCCTTCCCCCTTGGATACTTCTGGACAAAGAAGGACAAGGTCAGAGGGCCAAGATAGACACAGGCCATGGGAGATTCCCCAGGGACAGTCAGGAACGTCAGGACAAGATAGTATTGCATAGTTTTTGGGCAGCCTTCTGGGTGTAGGGGGTGTGTGTGTGTAATGAGAGATGAGAGAGTAGGGAAGGAATGAGCAGGGTGAGAATAGGGAGACTGGGAAGGCTCAGCTATGAAGAAGTGGGGGAGGGAGTCAGAGCTGAGAATATGGAATCACCTTGACCAGAAGGAATAATTCTCACCGCAGAATAGAGGGGAGTTACTGGGACAAGTGCAGGCTTGGAGAGAGTTTGTGCTTTAGGAAGTTGGTGGAGTATAGGGTTATACCTGGGAGTGAATTAAGTGGCAAATTTCTTTGTATAGAGAGGACAATGGTGGGAGGGGACTAGAGTGAGGAGTGCGGTCATAGTCAGCTGTAAGAGGGTGGAGACTTGAGTGGATACTGGTGTTCCTGAAGTCTTGCACACATAGCACCCAGGACTCAGAAAATGGCAGGGTTCGGCAGAGAGGACAGTTGGGAACATGAGGCACTTTCCATAGAGCAACCAGGTCAGAGAGGCCAAGAGGTAGGCCTAGGGCCAAGGATGCTAGGAAAGAGAGCAGGGGACAGTGGGCTGGCTGGGGTGTACTGGAGGTAGTAGACAGAGTACTTAGGGACATGAGCTGCAAGCACCCAAACTTTTCCTCTCCAGCCAGAGGGCCCTAAATTTTACCCACACTTTTTCTGTCTCTTTTTACTAGAGATGGGGTCTCAGAGTGTTCCTGAAATCCTGAGGTCAAGCAGTCCTCTCGCCTCAGTCTCCTAGAGTGCTGGGATTACAGATGTGAGGCACTGCACTTAGCCTTTACAGTAATTCTCATTGTTCTGTGTTTAGTTTCTTTTTTTCCCTTTTATTAAGTCATATACACATAGATCATGAATACATTTATGCATATATGGGGTACTATGTGTTGACTTTTTTCTTTTTTTTTTGAGATAGAGTTTCACTATGTGGCCCTCAGTAGAGTGCTGTGGTGTCACAGCTCACAGCAACCTCAATATTGCCCCACTCCTCACTCTGGTCCCCTTCTACGACTGTCCTCTCTATACAAAGAAATTTGCCACTTAATTCACTCCCAGGTATAACCCTATACTCTTGGGCTTAAACGATTCTCTTGCCTCGGCCTCCTGAGTAGCTTGGACTATAGGCGTCCACCATAATACCCGGTTATTTTTTTTGTTGCAGTTGTCATTGTTGTTTAGCAGGCCCAGGCTGGGTTTGAACCTGCCTGCCTTGGTGTATGTGGCTGGCGCCCTAACCACTGAGCTATGGATGCCGAGCCCACATTATTTTTATACATGTTTACATGGGTGTCTCCCCACCAACTATGGGCAGTATACTTGATAGTTTTCAAGGACTCAGAAAGATGATAGCAAGAGAGATGAAGAATTGGAGCCAGACTTGATAGGAAATGTTATCCAGAACTATGGATAACTATGGGCCCTTCAGGGCAAGAACAAACTGATTTTTCTGGGGCCCAGTGCCAAGATAAACCAAGCATGTAGTGGCCTTAATAAAACATTATTTTATTGAGTCTTCCCTTTCTAGGGCCCGAAAGCCCCCGGTATTATGAGCTCAGTGGTTGCCAGCAGTCCATCAACTATTGACATTCCCAGATTCTCTCATCTAATTTCTTCATGAGTGTCAGTTTGGTGTCTCTGCTTGTTCAGTGAATCCACTGCTCATTAGTTAAGCTTACTTCTTATATTCACTATAAAAAAAGAAAATATTCACTAAAAGATAAAGGATATAAAGAACTTTAAGAGGCCAATTTCTTTTTTTTCTTTTTCTTTTTCTTTTTTTTTTTTTTTTTTTTTTGAGACAGAGCCTCAAGCTGTCACCCTGGGCAGAGTACCGTGGCATCACAGCTCACAGCAACCTCCAACTCCTGGGCTCAAGCTATTCTTCTGCCTCTGCCTCCCAAGTAGCTGGGACTACAAGTGCCCACCACAATACCTGGCTGGTTTTTTTTTTTTTTTTTTTGGTTGCAGCCGTCATTGTTGTTTGGCGGGCCGGGCTGGATTCAAACCCACCACCTTAGGTGTATGTGGCTGGCGCGTTAGCCACTTGAGCCACAGGCGCCGAGCCCCAATTTCTAAAAATAATCTGAATAAACCTTTTGAACACGTCAAGTATATTTTGTGACTTAAAAAAATTCTGGCATTAGAATAGCTAGTTATAACTAAAGTTTATATATTATTCCTGTATTTCCTTTCATTCAACATTTATCCTGTAACAGGCCTGTTATAACACCTTCTTTAATGAGATATCTCACAGTTCCCTGTAGGGTGGGCTCGCCCTCCCTAGAACGACTAATGATACTGACTTGTTAATCATAGATGTATTCCTGGTGCTATTTGGCTAGAGGCCATTGCCAGGGGAAAGTTATGGATTCTGCCAGAGATGTCCTTAAAGAACAGGGGAGTTTGGACGGCACAGAGTTGAAGGCAGTTACTGGGAATAAAATTTGACTATTTCATGCTGGTGTTCCTGTCCAGTTCACAATATTCAGTAAACTGGTTATGCTTATCTTACTCTATTTGCTGAAACTGAAAATAGGAGAACAAACTCCAATCTAGCTCCAATCTATAAATTTCATATTGGTCATGTCAAAATTCATTGGATGTGGCTCTCTGTTGCTCATTAATGTGTTTGAACAACTACAAAATATTTTTGAAAATGAAATTTAGCCTTGGGCCTTGGCGCCTGCCGCTCAAGCGGCTAAGGCTCCAGCCACGTACAACTGAGCTGGCAGGTTCAAATCTAGCCCAGGCCCGCCAAACAACAATGACAGTTGTAACCAAAAAATAGCTGGGCGTTGTGGCGGGTGCCTGTAATCCCAGCTACTTGGGAAGTGGAGGCAGGAGACTCGCTTGAGCCCAGGAGTTACAGGTTGCTGTGAGCTGTGATGCCACAGCTCTCTACCGAGGGTGACAGCTTGAGGCTCTGTCTCAAAAAAAAAAAAAAGAAAGAAAAGAAAAGAAAAGAAATTTAGCCTTGGGACAATGCAAAAGCATGACCACATCAGATCCTCACAGGCAGAGGTGAGGGCTTTTATTTCTTCTACTTCTAATCTAAACCTACCTTTGTCCCCATTTTTATAATACCCCTATCATGACTTGCTTTGGTATACAAAACATGCTTAAAAATTGTTTCCAATGATAGCTGCAAATAGACAAACAAGAAAATCTGGAAAAGCCAAATTGGATTGAAACTATGACCAGTAACTTAATCCTTCTTTACATGTGAGTAATCTTTCTTTTGGAAGTGAGGAGACAGAGTCTCAGTTTGTCACCCTTGGTAGAGTGCCATAGGGTCATGGCTCATAGCAACCTCGAGCTCTTGGGCTTAAGTGATCCTCTAGCCTCAGCCTCCTGAGTAGCTGGGACTATAGGCACCTACCACAATGCCTAGCTTTTTTTAGAGACAGGGTCTTGCTCTTGCTCAGGCTGGTCTTAAACTCCAGAGCTCAAACAATCCACTTGCCTTGGCCTCCCAGAGTGCTAGGATTACAGGTGTGAGCTACTGCACCTGGCCTGCATGCAATATTAAATTTTCTCACCCCTGCATATTCTACTTGTCTCTTTTCCTCACTTCCTAATAAATGAATGGATAAATAAAAATTAAGGTAGCTTATTTTTAATCTGGGGTGTTTTCTCCCTTCTTTTTTTTTTTTTTTTTTTGAGACAGAGCCTCAAGCTGTCCCCCTGGGTAGAGTGCCGTGGCATTACAGCTCACAGCAACCTCTAACTCCTGGGCTCAAGTGAATCTCTTGCCTCCGCCTCCCAAGTAGCTGGGACCACAGGCGCCCGCCACAACGCCCGGCCATTTTTGGGTTGCAGCCGTCATTGTTGTTTGGCGGGTCCGGGCTGGGGATTCGAACCCGCCACCTTAGGTGTATGTGGCTGGCGCCTTAGCCGGTTGAGCTATAGGCGCCGAGCCTTCTCCCTTGTTTTTTAAAAAAGCTATTCTGATAATCTAGTACTCACCTTCTCTCCCTAGTCTCAGTTCCATCTCTGAGGCCCTAATATAAAAATATGCTGGATTTCTATTAAGGCATAATAGACTTCTCAATGCCATCATCCCACTGGGCAATTTCCACTCTTCCTCCCCACCCCACTAATACAATTTTACATTGTCCTTAGAAATATGTATGCATCATATATAATTCTGGCTCTAACTTATAAATACATACAGCCAAGTTCTTTGAAATGGTTGTCTGCTGAATTTTTTAAGAATGCAAATGGTGAAATCTGCCAAACTTTAACTTGATACTTTCCATATTTCTGTCTCTAAAGCAGAAGAATTCTGAAGAGATTATGAATTTGTGTCAAGAGTATCTTACCATGCTGAAATATATTGTCGGTATAACTATCTTCATTAACACTGCCCAGACATTTGAAACCAATCTCAGATCCTTTTTGAAATGACACTATAATAAATTAATAACAAAGACATTGAATAAATAAATGGCTGGAATTGAGTTCAAGAAAGTGAGGTTCCTCTTTACATCAACACTTGACCTTAAAATTCAATAAATTCTGTCATGTTTTTATCCATGTTTTTTTCGTTAATGGCATTGCTTTCCTTTTTGAAGGATCACTTAATTCTAGAGAGTAAATGTGCATTTGAAAAAGTTATTTTTATCTCCATCCAGATGTCCATAGTCTCTGAACACCTCCAAAAACCAAATGAAGCTTATGATCATACTGGTTCAAAGTTTACCCAGGCAGGAAGCAGAAGGATGTCCTGCTAATGGGCAAAGCCTGTTTGATTTTTCTCAATGGAATCCACCGTGTTTAGATCATCATGAGCTTATTCAGATGTGGACAGGCTGTCAAGATGTACCTTCCTATTTTGGCTCTGGCCTTGAAGCTGAGAACATCATGAGAAATGCCAGACCACCAGAGGAGCACATGATAAAAAGATTGTAGAATGAAGTGTTGTGAATTTTTAACTTGTCACCCATTATGAAGGCATGAAAAAGAAGTCCTTGCAGACCCAACAAGGAGGAGACATATTGTATAATGCCACTCATATGAGGCACAAAGAACAGGTAAATTCAGAGATAGAATGTAGAATAGAAGTTACCAGAAGCTGGGGAGAGGGAAGAAGGGGGTGTTTATTGTTAATGAGTACAAAGTTTCTAGAAGTTTGGGATGATGAAAAATGTTCTGGAAAATACAGGATGTCCATAAAGTTCCTGTGCAATTTGCAATTTGCATGCAAACTTTTTAGACACCCTGTAGATAGTGGTGATGGTTTACAACATTATGAGTGTATGTAATTACACCTATAGATGGCCTGGTAAAGATGGGATGGCAGATTTTATTTTATTTTATTTTATTTTTGACTTTTGCCCACATTTTAGGTCTGTTGCACAGATCCTAAAAGGCAATAGTTAATTTATTTGAACATTTATGTGCCAGGTACCAGGTAACATTTGACTGACAGAGCTCGTTGAATTCTCATAAGCATCAAGTTGTAATGAAGAACCTTAATCTCAGAGAGGTCAAGCCACCTTCCCAAGATTACAAAGCTGCTGGTGAGAGAGTTAAGACTCAAATCCAGTGTATCTACCACCAAAGTCCAGGCAATTCATCAGTGAATTAAACTACACAAGCAGTTAGCAACAGTCAAGTTAAACAAACCTAGGCTCTAGAAATGTTTCCTCTTTCACAAAATGAGTATGGCCTATAATTTGGTTTACATCCATATCTAAAATTTTATAATACAACTTACTCAACTGAGTATCACCAGGCCTATTTTCAGACACCTCCACAGAGCTTTAATGCTATGAATTACCCTTGCATCTCAAACCCTCTGTAACTTCACCTCCCACCTCTCAAAGGGGAACTAACACATGGAGCCATTTTCAGGGCTCACTCATTCCAACATGAAATTCCCAAGTCCCATCCCACAGCAAAGGAACCTCAAACCCGGTGTCATCCAGGAAGGACTCCAGATGACTGCCCTTGCTTTGTACAGGGTGATGTTCGAAGCATGTGGAAAGTAGTGTGGCCACAAACAGATGGACATAGTCACTGTTCAGACCACCCTGGTCTGATCTTGCTGACAAAATTTTTACCAGTGCCTGTCCATCCATGCAGGGAGAGGGTGAGAAGCTTCTTGGGCTTTGGGTTGTTTATGAAACCAGACACAGCATTTAAGATGATTTTCTTTGCAAGATGCTGTCCAAAGAGCTTGTCCAGATCCCTCTGCAGTGCCTCCTGGCTGAGACTCCACTCTGGCCGCAGCACTCAGTGAAGAGGTAGTAGAGGAGCGGGTAGATGAAGCCAGTGAGGACGCTGGTCAGGGCTAGGCCCAGGCTGATCGGCTCCACTGCCCGCACCACCAAAGGTGCCAGCAGCAGCAGGCCCAGTGCAGCCCAGCCCAGCTTCATACCCGGACCTGCGCCGCCCAGCCTAAATTTTGTTATGTATATTTTATCACATTATAGATAGAAAAATAGATGCTGATGAATAAATAAATAAAATGGAGATTTAATAAAAAGTGCTTAGAAATGGGAAAAACAGTTTTCTCCTCCTCTCCAGTTACAAATAGAAAGACAACAGATGTCAGCCAACATCCTCCATCCCATCACATGCTAACACAGTGGATCTCACATGTGTGTAAATCTTTGCCAGTGTTCTCTTGTCCTTAGAGCTCACTTAGTCTGTGCAAAGGGCAGGCAAGAAGTACAGGGGACACACCACCCCTAGAATGAACCCCCAGTGAAAGGCAGAAAAAACTGGTAGATAAATATCCCAGCTCACCTTTCCCCAATGGGGGTAACTATAGGCATGTGCAAACCTCTCCTGTAGTTCCCCAATGGGAATGAGTCCCAGTGGTCTGCAGTGCTATAAATTGTTTGATAATTTTTCCACTATTGGCTTCCTGCTCTTCTCTGTCTAAAACCCTTAGTGGTGGTTCTGGAGATCACTTCTTCCAAGAACAACTTGCACTTAAATCTTAGTCTCAGAATCTGCTTCTGGGAGAAACACTCTGAGAACTTGAAATGTGGAACTGGGGTTTGAGGATGTGGAGGCAGTAGAGTGCTCACAGATATGGACCTGAGAGAAAACCATTCTAAGAGTTATCCTTCCAAAAGGACTGCCTGGAGAGGAGCAGTGAGCTCGAGTGTTTAAGTTTCTTTTTTTTTTTTTTGAGACAGAGCCTCAAGCTGTCCCCCTGGGTAGAGTGCCATGGCATCACAGCTCACAGCAACCTCCAACTCCTGGGCTCTAGCGAGTCTCTTGCCTCCGCCTCCCAAGTAGCTGGGACCACAGGCGCCC
>CAUYTI010086330.1:0-11991 GCA_963575145.1 Galago senegalensis | reverse complement strand
TTTCAGAATCTCTTGGCATGTCTGGAAAGTTCTCTTTCATAATTTCATGAAGAAGAGCCTCTGTGTCTTGTGAAGCCACTTCATCACCTTCAGGGATTCCTATAAGGCGAATATTATTTTTCTTGGAATTATCCAAGAGTTCTCTGAGAGTGAGTTCTGTTTTTGCTCTATATTTTCTCTTCTTAATGTTCTTCTCTACAGGATCCATTGTCACGGGATGGTTTGCTAATGAAAATAATATATAACAATAGCTTTAATAACACAAAAGATGATACCTGGCATAGTTCAGTCAATACAGTTCATTAAAGTTTCCTATGATTTACCATTCTCTGTGGTTGTTTTTACATACCTGTTACTATCACAAGGGGGCAGTATTCACATCAACCACAGCTGAATATAAAAAGTCGGATCAGCATCCAAATTAGGTTCCCATGGTACAGATTTTTTTTTTTTTTGCAGTAGTTGATGATTTTACAGTACATGATTTTACATTTACCCAGTAATTATAATTCATGAAGTGTCGTTTTACTTCCAATACTGCTGCTTTCAACACAGTGGCTGCTCTCTACACAGTGGCTGCTTTCAACACAGTGGCCGCTCTCTACACAGTGGCCGCTCTCTACACATGTGTGACTGGTCCACATAAGTACATTTTGGCGCCAACCCTGTCACATACACCTGTATTTGTATGGGGTGTATGTGATGGGGTTGGCGCTATGGTATCATCACCATGGGTGCTCAAATGTGGGCGTATCTGCATGTGGCTGGACCCCCTGGAGACAGACAGAGGAGTGGTGTCTCAGTTCCTAAGACCATTGGAAATATGTGTTTTCCGATGGTCTTAGGTGACCCTTGTGAAAGCATCGTTTGACCCCCAAAGTGGTCGCAACCCACAGGTTGAGAACCACTGTGCTAAATAGTCTTACTCTCCTTTTATAGTTTCTTTCAGATTTGCTGAATATCCTTATTTTCTGCTGCCAAATCTGTGTATTCTTTGAGCTCCAATGGCAGCCCAGCTCCCTTGCTTCACTTTCTTTTTATTAGTATAGTAGGTGATGAGATGGATCCCTTTGCTCTAGCAACTGGGCTTGAACTTACTTTTCTTGAGGATTGGGACTTGAATTTCTGTCTGTGTACTGTCTACAAATTGATCTTCCTTCTTCTTCCATTTTTCACTTTGTGAATTGCTTCTTTTGAAAATATTTCTGAGTAAAAACGAACAAAACAACTTCCCCCTGGAAATTCAATTAGCTCTGGCCTTGGGTTAAAGCTCCACCCACTGGCTACTTAAACTGGTTATTTGTGGGCCAAGAACCCCTGGATTTCCTGAAGGAAGGTCTTTGGGGTGAATGCTGGTGTGCTGTTAGGCAGGACTTCGCTCTGATATGTTACCTGAAGCAAACTCTGGGGAGTTGGAGTGGATGGGTGGAAGCAGCCATATCACTCAGCAGTTGAAAACTGACCATTTTCAGCACACCTGAAAGTGAAGAAAAAGACTTATCCTGCCAAAGTGGGAGGCAGAGTTTAGTAACGCAAACACACAAAACTTCAGACTTTCAGAAAAGCTCTGGGGCTGCGCCTGTTTGCAGAGTGTTTCAGTAAAATGTTTGTTGTAAGAGTAGCTAGGTTGGGCCTTTATGGATTTATTTTCTGGTCATTAGCTGCTTGAAGGAGAAGATGGGGAATAATAAGCTGACACAATAAGCTGATTACAAGTTAGAAATTCTTTGTCACTGAATATGAAGAAATTAATATAAGGAAGCTTGTAAATCTCCAAGGTTAATTAATGGAAAAGAAAAAGACCCCTTTAATGCAAGTTCCATTAATAAGCAACCATAAAAACTTAGCAGACACTGTTCCCTCTGCTTGGATTCCTCTTTGCGGCCACATTGCTGCTGCCCTGAGTCTATTCAGTCTGGTCCTTTCTGGCTTTTCAGCCCCTCCTCTTTGAGGAAGAAGTCATTCCCTGACTTCTTGTATTGGGATAATCATACCATTTTCATGACAGTTCAAACTTGAAGTCTCAAAAGTTAATATAATATGGTTTATTTCTCATTCATGTTGTCATGTAGGTTCAGCAGCCCTGCACTGCCTTGCTGCTGGGACATCTATAATGTGGCCCCCAAGTACTGTGAAGGCAGATGGGGGAAGAGAGGAAGAAGAAGCACAACAGCTCTAGTGACTTAGACCTGGAAGTGACACATGTTACTTCTGCTTACAGTCTATTGGTCAGATCCAGTCATGTGATCCCATTCTGACTGCAGAGGAGGCTGGGAAATGCAAAGGAGCCTGTGGAATATTTGGTGAAGACTGATAGTCTCAGATATACCCTCAAGACTAGGTGGTGAGTTCTATGTGTTTTAAGGTCTTCTCATCATAATGCTTCACATTTTTTGGTAATTGCCTATTTAATAGTTCCAAGCCTATAAATTCTTTGAGAGGACTAGAACTCCTTCCTTTCACCCACCCCAATGCCGCACATTCAAGAACATTAAACAATTTTTGATAACATTTAAAAAAAGAGAAGGAACGAATCACCCTTCCAGACATATAGTTATTAAAAGACATGGAGGTATAATTGTTTTTATGTAAATCTCTTGCCTTAGAGATTGAATGTTTTTTTTTTATTTCTTATAGCATAACTGTGTACATTAATGCAATCATGGGGTACAGTATGCTATTTTCATACACATTTTGAAATATTCTCATTAAACTGGTTAACATAACCTTCATGTCATTTTCTTAGTTATTGAGTTAAGACATTCATACTCTGCTTTTAGAAAGATTCATTTATACCTTTGTAAGATAAACCATACAGGTGACCCCAGCAATCACCCTCCCTCCCCCATCAACCTCTCTCACCTCCCTTCTCCCAGAATGAGTGTTTTATTTGTGGATCAGATGACCTTTAATCTCCGAGATGTCAATAAAGTCCTTTGATCTGTGAATCTTTGGACAAGAGCTTTTGAAATCTTCTCTAAACCTATTATATATATATATATATGTGTGTGTGTATGTATATGTATATATATATATATATATATATATATTAGGCTGTACTCAATATTTCCTGGTTTTATTTTAGATTGCCTACTAATTATGAATTGTTTTATATTTTGCTATAATGCATACAAAAGTTATGGAGAATAAGCTTGTGGCTTAACCCCCTAATATGACCCATTAAAAAATTTCATTAGGTTTCTACAGAGAAATAGAACATATGTATATGTGTGTGTGTAAAATGAGGAATTGGCTTACATGATTATGAAAGTGGAGGGGGTCCTACAGTTTGCTGTCTGTAAGCTGGAGAGCCAGAAAACCAGTGTATAATTCGGTGTGAGTCCATCAGAGGAGTTGATGACATAAACCCCGTTCTGAGGGGAGAAAAAAATGAGGTGAGATATCCTGGCTCAAATAGTGAGGCAGGGGAAAAAACAGGGAAAAGTCCTCCTTTCTCTGCCTTTTGTTCTACGTAGGCTCTCAGTGGACTGGATTATGCCCACTCACATTGAGGAGGTCACTTGCTTGACTGGATCCACTGTTCAAATGTCAATCTCATCTAGAAAGACCTTCACAGACCTTCCCACCCAGAAGCAATGTTTAGTCTGGTTGTGCAGTAGCCCGCTCAAGCTGATCCATAAAATTAATCACCACAATTATTATATTCATGTAAAAGGGATATACACTTGTAGGGTATGTATTAGTTAGGATGACGCTAACTGCTATAACGAAAAGAAAACCCATATGTATCAGGGTCTTATTCAAACATTTCTGGCCTACACAGCAGTTCAGTGTGGGTGTTCTCAGTGCAAATAGCTTTCCATATGGCAGCTTGAGGAAGCAGCCTCCTTCTATCTTGTGTCCCCCTCCTCAAGGGCCTCAGGGTACTCTCTGCTACTTTAGTCTCCATTCCCTTAGTGAGGGCAAGTCATACGGTCCAAGCTAACCGCAGGGTAGTCTGTTGCTGGATGGCCCCTCACGAGCAGCAAATGTCCCAGGGACCTTTCCTGGCTGACTTTCCTGTATCCACTTTGTACCATGATAGAAAATACCTTGGCTTTCCTTAGTGGAATCTACCCTTCCCACTCTCAGCCATGTGATTTGGATGGACTTGACTCCATTTCCCACCCTAGTGGGTATAGCCAATTGGCAAGTTATATACCATTGACCATAGTGATTGGGTCAGGGATGAGCACATATAATTCATGCCAACTGTTGTTTAGCTATCATGAGAAGTGTATGTGTGGACCAGTAGGTGAGGGACATCAAGGCATCATCAGAGGGTAAAGCCAACATTTGGAAGGCAGAGCCATGAGATGGACAGAAACCAGATACTTGGTGATCCTATTGCAGCTGGATGGTGCTGGCAACTCACCCTGCTTTGTGACCTTTCTGTTTCCTAAGTCAATAAATTCCCATTAGAGCTATGGAAGTCTGAGTTGGACATTTTATCATTTGTGACTGAAAATGCACTAATCCATTCGGACTATTTTGGTCAAACAAAAATAACAAAAACATTTTTGGCAAAGTTGAAATGTGGCCAAAGGTAATGTCTATCTTATTCTGTAAAGACATTTTATTAGTGTTGAGATCATGCTGAAAACTTAATTTATTTCTGCTTTTTTCTCTGAGCATGATGTCATAAGCATCTATTTGTGTCATTAAAAACTTATTGGAAGTTTTATGGGTTGCTCCAAATTCTAGTTTGTTATCACTGACTAATTGGTAGGCATTTAGGTTGCTTGAGTTTTCACTTCCTTGATTTTTTTCTTTAGGGTTTATTTCCAGACACGGTAAAAGGGTAGAAGCATTTTAAAGAGCTTGCTGACAATTGCCATATTATTTTCTAGACAAGTCTGAACAATTGTAATTTCTCTAGCATTGGTTGGCATGGCTAATAGTGGTCTTACTCTACCCTGTTTACCGTGTAAGCATCTCAAACATGCATCAACAAACCCAGTTAGCCTTCATTCTAATTTGCTTGATTGCCAATAGTATGGAAGTTGTTTTTCTTTTTTTTTTTTGTAATTTTTTAATTAAATGATAGCTCCATACATCAATACAAACATGGGGTACAGTATAGTGTTTTCACACACATTCTGAAATACTTTCATCAAGCTGGTTTACATAAATTTCATGTCATTTGCATAGTCATTGTGTCAAAACATTTACATTCTAGTTCTAGAAAAGTTCACTTGTACCCTTGTTAGACAGAAATATAGGTGATCTTTCCGGTTACCCTCCTACCACCCAGCCACCCTTCTCCCCTCCCCTTCTCCACCCCCTCCCCTTAAGATTATTTTCATAAGATCACTTGGTACAACTTGGTGACACTGAAAGCCCAGATAACCCCCACTGAGGAATTTAAATGAATTTCTATAATTAATCAGGAAGGAGAACAAAAATTAGAGCAATAGAAAACAAAATGATAGAGAGCGATTATTAGTGAAGTAGAAAAAAAGGTGTACAGAGAGACCCGAGTTTGTTCGGTGATACGATTATTTTCAGGTTTTGCTAGTATAAACAATGGGGCACAATAGGGAATGTTCAATCAAAGAGTATATTTTATTTAAAATTTTGCTAGATATTGACAAATTATTTTATCCGGGAAGATTCTATTTAAGTCTGGGATGGGACCAAGCAATTTGTATTTTTAACAAGTTCCCTAGGTGATTTTGATGCAGCTAAATTTGAGAACTAATACAAAATAAGAAAAATGGCAACATTTCTTATGCTATTGTACGTGAAGAGTTCAGGCAATTTTAGATATCCAGAGAAGAGTAAAAAGCCTTTTTCAGTAACTGAGCAGTACGAGTGTATCTGTCTAGAGCAGTGGTTGCTAGGTTTAGTCCCTCTGTAGTGAAGTAAGTACACTAATATTTATCTGGAATATTTTGTCTCTTTGATAGGTAATGTAGGGAAAGGAACATAAGACTTGTAGGGAGCTTAGTTTGAACACTTCCCATTTACTGTGCAATATTAGACAAATTAATCAATTTAGAATTTTTCTTTATATAATGATATTTACTATCTCTGTTCCAGGTTTGTTGTAGAGATTAGAGGGAGTGATACAACATTTATCAAATACCTCCTTTATTTTCTGGTAGTATTTTGTGGTCGTATTTCTGGATATCTCTGTCATGGCACTTTGTCATTTAGTTGTGATTGGTGAGTCACCTAGTCATCTCCCCATTATACTGATTGGGACCACATCTTGTGGGTTTGCATTCCCAGTACCTAGTGCAGGCCTGAGAACTGGTGGATTACTCTGTTTCTTAAATGAATGATGTAGGTTAAGCACTATACAGATAGATTTTCTATTCTAATTTTCATGATTATCCTAAGAGATAAGTATTATTTTTTCCACTTTACCACTAGGGAGCTTGCATAACTTATTTAGGATAGCACAATATGGCGTACCCCAAACTGAAAACTCTATATGTGTGATTTGAAACTAAATAAAAATCTGTATTTTTTCTATCACTCTACTTTGCTGAGATAATGATATAAGGCACTTTGGAAATTGTGAAATGTTATTCAAGGATAAGATTACTTTTGTTATTTTAGTAATATAATTTTAAAGATTAACATGGTGACACGGACATTTCTTCTGTATCTACTCAATATTTTCTTTTAGTTTAGCTTTCCTGAATACATGATACAGTTAAGTCTACCTTGCCTGTAAAAATGTAAGTGGTCATTTCCTCCTGTAAATGATTTTCTCCATATTTCTCTTCCTTCAAATTCTGTCTGTGCCTTTCCTTCGGTAAACTTTTTGATGTCTACAAACATATGGGTTGAAGATAGTTTACAGTAGTTACAACAGGATTTTGACATCATCGGAAATTTCATTAACCAGTAGAAGTAGTGTTTGTCTTCTTATCTATTCCTTATTTCCCTCTTTCATTAACAGCCACATGCAGACTTCTGCAGGGCGTAGGTCACTGATTCAGATGTCTTCACATGTCAGTCCTGGCTATTGGATATCTTTTATTTTGTAAAACATGGCCACATTGCTTAGGGGTCATGGAAATAACAGGGAAAATCCTACATCACAAATTTTATGTTGCTTTTAAAGGGGCTTTTTAAATTTGAAAAGTAGAGTATTAGGTTGTTTTTAATATTTAATCATAAGGAGAGTTTGGGAGAAACAGAAAAATGTCCCTACCCTTTGCCCTTTATGTCATCATAAAATTTACAAAGTTACAAAACAGAATAGCACATACCAGGAAGTGTGGCAATAGGAAGAAGTATGTGGTTTTACTCATTTTAGTTGAACAAAGGAATTTTCTAGCAATTTCATTTTTTTTTTCTTTGAGACAGAGTCTCATTTTGTTACCCTTGGTAGAGTGCTGAAGTGTCATAGCTCACAGCAACCTCCAACTTTTGGGTTCAAGCAGTTCTCTTGCCTCAGCCTCCTGAGTAGCTGGGACTATAGGTGCCCACTGTAACACCCAGCTATTTTTAGAGATGGGGTCTTGCTCTTGCTCAGGCTGGTCTTGAACCTGTGAGCTCAGGGCGGTCCACCAGCCTCGGCCTCCCAGAATGCTAGGATTACAGGCATGAGCCCTGCACCCTGCTCCATTTCATTCTATGTTAATTTATTTTCCAGATTATATAGTGTCATTTGTCTAGTATTTTATGTAAATTAGCTTTTTAAAAAAAATTTGAGACAGCGTCTCACTATGTTGCCTTTGGTAGAGTGCTGTGGCATCACAGCTCACAACAACCTTGAACTCTTGGGCTTAAGCGATTCTTTTCCCTCAGCCTGCCAAGTAGCTGGGACTACAGGTGCCTGCCACAGTGCTGGGCTATTTTTTTATGGTAGTTGTTTTACCTGGCCCAGGCCAGTTCACACCTGCAGCCCTTGGTGTATGTGGCTATGCTATGGGTGCTGAGCCGTAAATTAGCTTCTTTATTTAACTCTCATAAATTTTCCTTTCTCTCTTGTGCCTGGTGAGGTTGGGACTGGTGAGAGGGGATGCATGGAGGCAGATTGCATCATGGATACATTTGGGCAACTGATGGGTTTAAGTTTAGCCTCTGCTTTAGTGCATGTAATTCTGCCTTGGGTGTTCATGTCTATTTAACCAGCTCTTTAAGCCATGTGGAATTGTGTTGGAAAATGCATATCTAATTTCAATCTTGATCTTTCTTAAGCCTAGTTTGAGCCCTGGGAATACAGCTGCCATCTTTGGTATCTTAATATTTTCAGATGGAGCTTTTATACTTGAGGGCTTACTGAGATGAAGTTTGGAGAGAACTGTTAAACAGAATGATTTATGATGTTTAGTGATAGAGGCTGTTGTGTTTACGGAAGGGAAGAATCCTTTTTCTTTTAGTAACACTTGTTGAATGACAATGCATGGAGTAGCATCAGATTATTTTTTATGTGACTTTTAATATTCTTATTTGGAAATAAATATTCTTACATTATTTTTAAAAATGTTTCAAGGTATATATTACAATAACAATAAAATCTAAGATAAATATTATAATATTTCAAAAGTTGTATATCTTACATATCATAAAACTTTTCTTTTTAGGCATATGGATCAGGCTGTGATATTGTTATTTTGGCAAATGACTTTGAATGTGTACAGATCATTCCTGGTGCTAAGCATGGAAACATCCAAGTCAGCTGTGTGGAGTGTTCTAATCAACAAGGAAGAGTAAGGGATTTAATTACTTATTAAATGTCTTTTATGCAAGGCTTGCCTACAGTGTACCTGGCTAGGTGGCTATTGGTAGGAGTTGTAAAGTGATAGGTTGTATATGAACTATAAAGTGCCATTAGGTTGACAATTGATAATTAATTGTTCTGCAGGTGTAAACTATCTGCAGAGACCTGTAGGCCTCATGATCCTGTGTGTATTGTTATTCTACCAGCTGATAATTCCAGCAGCCTTTAATCCAGTAGTAGGGGGAAGGTAAACTTCTATCTTCTCTACCCCATACCCTGTATCTCCCCCACAGATAATCAAATTTTTATTAAGAAATTTAGCAAGCTGTTAATGTCTAATATGTTTGTCATGTAGCAGGTGCTTTGTAAAGTCTATTAATTTAATAAAAGTTTTTTCAGTGAAGAATCTTATATTTTATTCATTCTCTCTGAATGAGAGTTTATTTTGAAATATTTAAAATTTTATCTTATGCACCTCTCCTTCAAGTTTTCAGACATATATCAAATTTTGCTTGCATGTAAAGTAAATATAGCATGTTTGCTATATGCTCTAACAGTTCAGTAAGGCCAATGTTAGACAGCAGAGTTGAATGTCTCTGAAGAATATAGGATATAGAATTATAGAATATAGAAGAATATAGAAATACAGAAAATAGAAATGAGATTTTTACCTGTAATAATTGTAATAATTTAAACCATCTTAGTGTTCTAGAAATTGTTTTTTATAGGGTAACAAATTTTATCAAGGATTTTTTTTTTTTAAGTCTTCCTCTGGTGCCCTTGTTAGACTATGATGGTGTAATTCAGCTCATTGCAACCTCCAAATCCTGGGCTTACGTGATCCTTCTGCCTCAGTCTCCTGAGTAGCTAGGACTACGGGTTCCTGCCACATCACCTGTCTGATTTTTTTCCATTCTTAGTAGAGATGGGTCTAGCTGTTGCTCAGGCTGGTCTTGAACTCCTGAGTTCAAGTGATCAGAGTGTTAGTCTTAATAGGTGTGGGCCACTGTGACAGCTATGTTGAATTTTTTGATAACAAATAAGGGACTTTTTTTGGCCTTTTATTGCTGCATTTCTTTTGGCTTTTCCTTTTTAAAAATTTTAATAGATTAGGGGTACAAACCAGATGTTGCGACTTGTGCCTATAGCCCCAGCTACTCGGGAGGCTGAGGCAAGAGGATTCATTGGGCCCAAGAGTTGGAGGTTGTTGTGAGTTTTGATGCCACAGTGCTTTAACCCAGGGTGACAGAGTGAGACTTGGTATCAAAAAAAAAAGATAAAAGAAAAAGCAAAAACAGACTCAACTCCAATATACTTCCAGGTATATTTATGGAAGGAAAAACCCATTAATGCTGTATTGGGATTATACTGATGTAATTAGTTTATGCGTTATTGTGAAAAGGCAGGTTATATTTATTTTACCTTCGACATATTAATGCTGTGTTTATTCTTTTTTAGATTGCAGCATCATATGGTAATGCTGTTTGTATTTTTGAGCCCCTGGGTATAAATTCTCATAAGAGAAACTGTGTAAGTATTAACTCATACTAATGCTAATAGTAGAACATTTTTAGAATCTAGTTAATTTTAGTATCCAGTTGATAGTAATAAAGAGCTCCTTGGGAGTTGGTACTGAAAGGGTGCTGGAATATCATTGTAAAGTTGATCTTATTCTTTTCATTCGCTAAGGATATATATTCCTAGGCCCTTTAGAAACTCATTATTTCTAGAATATTTCAAATTTAGATTTACTGTGTTAATGAAGAGTGACCCTAGTTTGAATTGCTCTTAATTTCTTGCTTAGATTACTAATCTATATCTGAGATCTGGTTTCCTGTTCTTTTATTCCCATCTCTTATCTCAGCAGATTATGACACTTCTCTGCTTAAAATTCTGTTAGTGCCTCCATATGTCTGTCAGGTAAAAAGCCAAAAAGCTATTTACGAGAGACTAAACCTTCCTTGTCCCCAGCACTACACTTACTACCTCTAGAGTTTATCTTCTAATTATTGTTGTCCTCTCTGGTTTCGCTCCGGCCACACTGGCATTTTCGCTGTTTCTTAGTTACCCTTCTCATGGAGCCTGTACACTGGTGGTTCTCTTTGGAATGTTCTTCCTCGAGGTGCCTCCAAAGCAAGGTTAGCTGCCAGAGGGCCTTTAGGACTTTACTCAATAATATTTTCTCAATAAGGTTTACCGGGACCATCCTTTAAAAAATTGTAACTTCTAGATCCCCTCTTACCTTTCTATTTAAATTTTTTTCAAAACATTCATCTTGTTTATTTATAAGATGAATGTTTATTTGTATATTGTTTATTATTTACAATGTAAGGTCCATAAGGGTGGGAAGCTTTGGTATTTTTTTTTTTCCCACTGATGAATCGCAAGTACTTAAACCAGTATCTGGAACATAGTAGGCACTCCTAAATATTTGTTGAATTAAGGAATTAGGAGCTTAGATAAGTCAGCTAAGCGGTCAAGCATACTACATTGAGAACCATTCACGGTCATATTGGGTGCTATATTATGTTTTATCTTAATATTCAAAAATCTAATATGGTTGGAATTATTCTTTTTAAAAATTACTGCATGTGTTAGAACTTTATCACTCACATATAATCAAACTGCAAATGTTAAATCTGAATGCCAAGAATATATATTTTGAATAAGTTTTTAAGTGTACTTTAAAAATTTTTTTTCTACCCTGGGTAGAGTGCTATGGTGTCATAACTCACAGCAACCTTAAACTCTTGGTTTTGAGCAACCTTCTTGCCTCAGCTTCCTGAGTAGCTGAGACTACCAGGATGTGCCGTCACATCTGGCTAGTATTTTTTCTGTTTTTAGTAGAGATGGGGTCTTGCTCTTGCTTAGGCTGGTCTGGAAATTCTGAGTTCAAACAATCCACCTAATTCAGCCTCTCAGAGTGCTAGGATTACAGGCATGAACCACAGCCCTAAGTGTACTTTTGAATAAAATGCGTTAAAACAAATGGTTTTGGCATTTTTTCGTTAAATTTGTGTATTTGAATACTTATTTTTACATTTCCAAAAGCCAATATGAATTAAAATGTCATTCTTTTTTTATTTTATTTTTATTTTTTTTATTTTTATTTTTTTTTTGAGACAGAGCCTCAAGCTGTCCCCCTGGGTAGAGTGCCAAGGCATTACAGCTCACAGCAACCTCCAACTCCTGGGCTCAAGCGAGTCTCCTGCCTCTGCCTCCCAAGTAGCTGGGACCACAGGTGCCCGCCACAACGCCAGGCCATTAAAATTATTGATTCTTAACAATATTAACATATTTGTCTTACT
>CAUYTI010086329.1:0-43516 GCA_963575145.1 Galago senegalensis | reverse complement strand
ACACAATGACTATGCAAATGACATGAAATTTATGTGAACCAGCTTGATGAAAGTATGTCAAAATGTATATGAAAACACTACACTGTACCCCATGTTTGCATTAATGTATACAGCTATCATTTAATTTAAAAAAATAAGATGGGGGTTGGAAGCCACTAATTTCCAAGGAGACTTGGTCCCATCTTCCTAATTTATTTGCCTTTAATCAGGGCTTGCTCATTTGCTAACAATCAGTCACTAAGGAACTGGAATCTTGAAGCTCTCACTAGATTTCTTAAAATGCATGTCTTGACCCTCAAGTAGTGGGAGCTGTTCTACTCAACCCAAAGATGTTTCTCTGAGCTCAACAAGCATGCCAGTGCTGGAGCGCAGTATAACACTGCAGATAGTTCCTTTCACTTGGCCCTCCCACAATCACAGCACCTTGCTAGCTGCCAAGCTAGCAAGTGATTCAATCTCAGCCACTGGGTGCTGTTCAAGTATACTTGCTCACCTAATCCCTTCCAAGGCAGCTCCAGTGAGCAACTCAGTCCAAGACCTAAAATCTGCAGACAGCCCTTTTCCGTCTCTAGTTCTCCACTGGAGGCTGGCCAGCCAGCCTCTGTCTATACCCAGGCATTGGCCCTCTGTGCCAGTCTTCCTCAGCTCTTGACTTGCTTGGCTCCTGAAGTCTCCTACTGCTTCACTCCATTGTAACTCTAGAAGTTAAACAATTGCTTTCCTGGCAACCGCTTTACTGAATAGTTGATAGTTTCTTCTCTCTATAAATAATAGTGAAACACAAACCTTAGCTAGCAGTACCTGGGCTCCTCTAAATAATGATATCTCTTGCAAAGAAAATAATTCTGCATTAGGTAGTAAACCATTCTGTAGCTTTAGAATCAATCAGATGACTTTGTAGACTATTAGTAAGAATTAATTCAAATCTGAACACAAATAAAATATTTTCTTCCCTCTTATTCTTTCTTCTCCCTATTCCTCACTATTATAGTCATTTCCATTCTGTAATTCATTGAACTGTATCCAGTTATTGATTTAATTCACAGAGGCCTGATACAAAGTCCTCCTTTTTTCCTTACCTAACTATATCCTTTTGTTCTCATTCTGATTTAGGCCAGAAATGGAAACATTTAAAGATAAATAGTAGTCAACACCTGTTTTAATGGTTATATACATTAGAATGTAAATGTATCAGGCAAAGATCATTCACTTATAAGGTAAAAAGAGGATAGGGTATTGGTTGCCTGGTATTTTTTACTGATGTGATTGATGGTGACAGGGAATATTATTTCCTCCCAAAAGATATTAATAGTGTGCAACAATTTTTATCTTGAAACCTCAGCTGTTCAAAACTTGGATATAGACATATACTAATTATGTAATTAAATTTGTTTGATTCCTTCTAGTGAATTTTTGGTTGCTCAGTACCCAGTGACTGTTTCATTAACTTCAATGTGGACAGAGACCCCCCTCACCCCCCTGCCCAACTCCTGTGTTTTAAATTGAAGGCACTGAATAAGATACACAGCGTATAATACACACAAATTTCAAGTGACCATATGGGACAATAGCTATTAATAATTCTAGAAAATGGATATATATTATTTTCCTGTATGAAATTGATATTTGTCACCACAAGTAATATAGAAAACTTTGACCAGTTTTGACAAATTAGCAGTCATGTTCAAGTTTACATATAATCTGTACATTTCCGAGGTATCAAAAAATTTCCCTGAAGAAAAATAAATATGAATATTTCAGGTATTTATTTAAAAATCTATGAAACTTACAGGACTCATTCAGGATTTAAAAAGAATGTCCTTGGTTGTGTTTAAACCCTGAGGAAAAAAACATAAATTTTATGTGTTCTTAAAAATCAGTTTCCTTATTTTGAGGTAGAGAAATTCCTTTTTTTTTTTTTTTTTTGGCTTCAAGGTAGCATGAATTTAAGTACACATAGAACTATGGTTAGCGATTTTAAAATTAATATATTGGTACTACTGACTTTAGCAATAAATATTGTATGGTACAGCTTTGAATTAAGTCACTTAAAGATGTGTCAGATATTCCTATCTCAGAAATGGTGGGAATAGTTGATTATCATAATAGCATCCATCAAGAAAAAAAGGAGACTCAAAATAATGGACATTGTTTAAAAACGTGGCTTCCATTAGGCTTATCAGTATTAACCAATGGATTTGTCCAGGAAACTCCATTATTTATCAATTAAAGACTACATTCCTGAGTGCCTCATTAATTTGCAAAAACAAAACAATTTAAACATGCATATGAAAAATTGTCAGTTTTCATTTTGTATATTAAGTCACTGGTGTTTCTCTTGGCCACAAGAAATTAAACAAGGTTGCAGTGCTTCAAGGAAAGGCAGGGGTCTCTGTTGTACGCACACTTTATTAAAGTGGTGCTGCACATACCCTAAATAGTGGAAATACTGACATTTTTCAAATCTGTGCTACAATACCCCATTTACCTGTTTCAGAAAAAATTAAATGCATGGAAAACAATAAGTATTATCCATGTGATATTTGTTGTTTCTTTTACTAAAATTAGCATCCTTTACCATACTACTGAGATATTAAGGGCACATGAAATTTTACATTTTATCCATAAAAGTTTGGAATAAGACATCCTACTCTTTATTAAAGTATTACCAATCATATATTGATGACAAGAACCCTATTACATTTTACAGTAAATTAAAGTGTTTTGAAACCTAAGGACATAAACTTATAAAGATTTATTGACTATAAAATAGAGAGAGTCCACAATGTTTTAATGGGTACTGCTTGTTTGCTTTCTTCCTTTTTCTGTCCACAGGCAATTATTTCACAAAAATGATCTCAAGGTCTGATGATATTTTGCTTTCTGACTATATTGAATAAAATATTTTTGTGTGGCTTGTATGCATATACGTGTAAAAAGATTATGGTAGAATAACTCTACTTGCTTACCTATTATTCATACATCATCATCACACAACTGGGAAACTAGTCTCATTCAAAAAATTTACACTGCATCTGCCAACAAAGGAATAAGCTTGTTATCTGATTTCTCCTTTGTGTGTCGTTTTTGCTTAAAGGCTGTAATTGTTCCAGGATACTAATTTTATTGATTTGTTTCAACACTTTCAATTGCAGGTGTGAATGACCATTTTCAACAAGGCTGTTTTCTTTATTGCAGTCAGAGACAAAGAGTATAAATTATGCCCGTGCATAATACGAAATTGCTTTTCCCAATGATTAGGAATATAGAACACAAAATTATTATTTTGCAAGGCTTCTCACTTGTTACTCAATTTAGGACATTATCCCCTGAGAAGTTATTTTAAAAATCCGTGGATATTTTGTGGCATTTCATTTAAAGAATATTTTGAATCATAAGGCATATTCCAGAAATAGTCATCAAAACTTGCATATAAATAATTATAAGTTACAGAAAAATATATCGAAAGAGTACAGAATTTAACATAATCATTATAAGGAAAGAACATCTTTTGGTTGACCCTATGAACTCATCACAACTAGAAAGACGGGTAGAAAGGTAATATTCATTACATTGCCTAAGACTTCTCCTTATTTTCGGTCAAATAAATTCAAGGTCATGATTTAATACAAACTAAAATTATTTACTTACACCTAATTATAAAGGGATGGATTTAGAAGTTTCTCATTAGGTATATATATGTGTGTGTGTGTGTGTATATATACACACATATATGTATACTAGATGATAGCTGTATATATGTATGTGTAAACATCTTTGGAAAATTATGGTCATTAGTCTAATCGATAATAATTATACATAAAAAGTAAAGACCTCTCGGCTCGGCACCTGTGGCTCAAGTGGCTGAGGTGCCAGCTACATGCACCTAGGGTGGTAGGTTTGAATCCAGCCTGGGCCCCCAGACAACAATGATGGCTGCAACCAAAAAATGGCCAGGTGTTGTGGCAGGCACCTGTGGTCCCAGCTACTTGGGAGGGTGAGGCAGGAGTCTTGCTTGAGCCCAGGAGTTGGAGGTTTGCTGTGAGCTGTGATGCCATGGGCACTCTACCCAGGGGGATAGCTTGAGGCTCTGTCTCAAAAAAAAAAAAAGTAAAGACCTCTCAGTTTTTTGAACAATATAGTGAAATATATATATACTTATATATGTGTATCTATGTGTGTATATATATACTATATATATGTACATATGTGCTAATATACATATATGTGTATTATATATATAATATGTATGTGTATGTATATATATTTTCCTATATTGTTCAAACAATTGGGAGGGCTTTATTCTTTTATATATAATTATAATCTCTTAGAAAAGTGACTATAATTTTCAAAAGATGTTTAGAAGAATATTTGCATTATGTAAGTTTATGTTTCTAAAATATATTGTATAATAAACAACTACACACACAGGATTAACAAAAATATTTTTTAAAAAGATAAAAATCACAGTCTGAATTACTTCAACCAGGTCATCATAAAAATATTTTTCAAAACTGTAACCAGGTCTGACCTCTGGAGAATATCACTCACTCAAACTAATTCCAGACTTGTCATCATCATCTGTTTGACATTATTCTCAAGTCAGTTGGGGATTACAAAGACATTGGTTTGCCTAATATTCATATTTTCACTATTTTTGAGGGTTTTCTGGTGATATATTCAAAACCCTTATTGAAGTACATACACACTTGTGTGATTGCTACATGTTTTATGTTTAAATTAAAATTTTAGGCCAATTTCTTTTTCCAAAAAATCTACTGATTATTACACAGAAATGCTTGCTGCTGAATTTGGCTACAAATAATAAATTTAAAAAGTATATATAGTACACATATTTTTTACTTTCAAAAACTGTTATGTATTTTTTTTTATTTTACTAGTGTTTCATTGGTTTTTAAAATAGAAGTGTAATAAAGAAAATCTGGCACCTACAAATATCTTCCGTGTTTTAAGTTACAACTTGTAAGTCTGATTGTTTAATGATATATTTAAAATCATCTATGAAAACATAGGGAGATTTATTTTCAGTATTTTCATCCTACACACTGCTTATTCTTAAAGTCATAACTTAGAATTTATTTCTCTTCTTTATCAATCATACCTCTTTTACAATGTTACGGTATATGGCAATGTTAGGGTGTATGGCACATCTCTTGGGGGCAGGGTATAATTGTAAGAGGGACTCCCACTAACAAATGCAAATATTTGTAACCTAATTCTTTGTACCCTCAAATTAACCTAAAACAATAATTTTTTTAAAAGGTGATAAAAATTTTATATTTTATAGCTTTCCTGGTATTCGAACAATTGGGGCGTTTTATTAATTTGTGTTAAATATTTTACCTATTCTAAATAAATAAAATACTTCTAATAGAAAATGGGATAGAAAAAATTTCCAATGCTTTATCATCAGCTTTTATGAGATAAGATATTCAAAGATTGGGTTTGATGAAATTCATGCTTTTGGCTAGGTGCCTGTCACTCAATGGTTAGGGCACTGGCCACATGCACTGGGGCTGGTGGGTTGGAATCCAGCCCGAACCTACTAAACAAACAAAAAAAATAGCCAGGCCTTCCAGCAGGCACCTAAACTCCCAGGTACTTGGGAGTCTGAGGCAAGAGAATTGCTTGAGCCCAAGAGTTTGAGGTTGCTGTGAGCTGTGATTCCATGGCCCTCGGCCGAGGCTGACATAGTGAGACTCTGTCTCCAAAAAAGAAAAAAAAACAAAAAAAGAAATTCAAACTTAAGGTTTTAAAAAGGATTTTAAACTTAGGATTTTAAAAAAGTTTAGTTTTCTCAGTGAAAATTTATAGTTTCCTAACTGCGCATGCAAAAGTTATAAAAACTCATTATTTTTTTTAATAAAAGGTTTAAGTACTCATATCTTTTTTTTCTATTTTTCTTTTAAATATTTTGATACTGAAAAATCTTCAGTTGGTCACTGTGTGAATATTATGTGGTATGTTTCTCATGAGAAAGCAAATATTATTTTTGTGTAATTTTGGATAATTATTAATCTGAACTAACTGGTAATTATATATTTATGACTTATTCTGTGTTATATAAAAACTATCGCCATTTCTGATGATACATGATTTTTTATAGTCTAGCTGACATACACTTACCTCCTAACAATTATAATGAGAGCAAAGATAGTGTATGATCACTGGATGAGTCCATGATAGGAAACAAACTCTCACAAAAATAATCCCTACTAACTCTGTGCTCTGCTCCTTAAATTAACCTCAATATTTCTGTCCTGGATACTTCAGCTTCAGAACTCTGGGGACTCTATGCCATATAAAAGTATTAAAGTCTTTTTCTGGTAATTGAATTTTAATGTCAAAGATTAGATGCTGAAATGACACAAATTAGAAGCAGTAAATTGTATGCTATTCCTTTTCTGAGAAAAATGTATTTGAGAAATAATTAAAAGGCCTGCAAACAGGAAGAGAAAAAGAACGTAACAACTAGAAAAACATGCAAACAAATAATAATTAAATAATTGTTATTATTGTTCTAAGTAATAATAGGTTCTATTCTCACTGTTCTAAGTAATAATTAGTTCAATTCTCACAAACTTAAAAGGTAAGCATTTTTTGTTGTTGCTGTTGCAGTTTTGACTGGGGCCAGGTTCAAACCCACCACCCTGGGTATATGGGATCGGCGCCCTACTCCCTGAACCACAGGCACTACTGCCCTAAGTAAGCATTTTTATCCTAGTTATTCAGGTCAAAAAACCTGAGGCACCGAGAAATTAACTTTAGCAACAGTTATCCTCTGAGTTATGTCTTCTAAGTCACAGAACAATGGTTTTTATCTAAGCAATCCATAAATGGAAGCTGTTCTCTTAATTTAACTCTATTGTAGATTTCATTTATAGGAACAACATGATAAATGAGCTAAAAAGTTATAACTGAAATCCACATTATATTATATTGTATCCAATTATATATTTAGTTTTCATGTATTATGTCATTGGGTATCTTTATTAAGTGATAATATTTTCTTCTTTTTTTCCATTTAAGTCAACGAAGGCACCATATTAAATCATTTTCAAATCTCATGCTGTCAGGAGTAGAATACATGGAAATTTATTTTCCCTTGGTAAGAATGTTGTCTGAGGATCACTGTGTCAGGCAAATAATGGTAAGGTTGCAATGGATGTGTAGTATGTATCTTTTGTTTGAATTGTGCTTGAATTGTATGTGATGACCTCCTTTCTTCTTTTTCTTCTAAAAAATGGCCCTTCTTTTATTCCAGTTATGTGGAGATAACCAGGAAATTCGAGTTTCTATGTTCTTGTTTTCTAGTCACTCAGATTCGTCTAGTGGTTGGTATTTGTATTCTAAGTAAATCAATAATTATAGTCCTTCCTCCTAGATACAGTCTTACTCCCACAATGGGCATGTGACCCAAACTGATATGATTTTTCTACATCCCTTTCACCAATTGGAACTGGAAAAGAAAAATAAGCAGAAATTTTTACATGTGAAAATTGAGAAATATTAACAAGCAAATCACTTTCCAAGTATAGGAGGTATGACCCACTCAGGGAAAGGTTGGGAAAGATACAAAGAATGAAGTCGAAACAAGAATCAGTGAAGTCTGTTGTTAGTTTTACATTTGATCCTAATCATTTCTGATGCTCAGATATATTGTAGATGGTCTCACATATACCTGAGATTGGAAACATTTTTCCTTTTTGACTTAGTTATTTATCTAGGAGTCCTTTAATGTCAAGTAAAGGATTATAATAAATACAAAAATTATTTTCTGAGAGTGCCTATGTATTTACTGTCAGTGGAATGGATTAGCCCTGAGCTTTAACCACCTGCAATCTTCATCAGCTAGTTGTCCAAGGCACTCAAAAATATCAGAAAAAATAATGCTATTGTTTATTATGGAAAACTGATGTTTTGTTATTATTAAATATGATATGCATAAAAAAAGCATTAGAAAATAGCTATTTTAATCTGCAACTATGAATGTAAGTAGTGCTTACCATGAAAAGTCTGATTTATGATGTCTCTGAAATTCCAGGGTCTCACACACATTGGCAGTTCACAGTCTCTCCTAGATAGAATTCCCAAATATTCCTCTGTCAAAGGATATTAATTAGAAATGCAAATATGAGAAAGCTAGTAGAGATGATTATCTATGTTAACTCAGATATGATTGTTCACTAGAAAAAATATTTGCCTAATTTTTATATTTTGACAAAAAATAAAGCTACATCCACATTGAAAACAAAATTAGCATATAACACGCAAAAGACAATGAAAAAAAAAAAAAAAAACTAAAAGATCCCTGGCTTAGAAATCCTCTACCACTGAGGCCATGTACTTGTGTAGAGAAATTAACCTAAACTTAAAAAGAGATACATTAAAAATGCCTCTTTTGTTGACCAGGAAGCCCGAGGAAAATTGTCAGATATTCAGAGGTGTCAGTGAGTGCAGAATCTACATGAATGTCCTGGAGGCTGGAATTTCTTCTTTAAGTGGTGACTAAAGCAGATTATTGCACTCCAAAATTGGGCAATAGTGCTTTTAAAAATGTGAGGGAAACTAATCGCAATGATATATGAACAGAGGCACAGTCACTCCAATTTAGATATTTATAATCTTAGGAAGCCAGGCAAAGCAACTTTTCTTAGTCAAAAATGTTGGTGTATCTATAATTTGTTTATGTGCTAACTCAATCAAGAAATAATCTGTGATGAAATGCTTAAAGCTGATGGCACTGTTTAGGAACTATATCCCTAAATATTTATTCCTGCTAAGATTTCTCAGCTCTGTACTAAACCTTTACATCATTTTTGAATGTATCAGTAATATGTGTAGTCTAACATCTTATGTTATTGGAAATCGGATGAGGGAAGAAACTGCTCACTTTCAAAATT
Source organism: Galago senegalensis (assembly GCA_963575145.1). NCBI lineage: Eukaryota > Metazoa > Chordata > Mammalia > Primates > Galagidae > Galago > Galago senegalensis. The sequence continues at coordinate 34,592 of CAUYTI010086329.1, read as the reverse complement.
TCTCCCCCAATGGATCTTCTATGAATAAATATAGAATTAAAAATTAGAGATTCATCTCTATAATTTATATTTGTTTAGCATTCAGAATATTTCTGTGTATAAAATTGATAAAGATGAAAATTTTGTTTAATTAAGTTACTTTCATTAAATATTTGTACTATATATCCTTGCTCAACAATTAAAGTATTGAAAGATTGGTACAAATACAAACTCTTAAAAAAACAGATGTGGCCACCGAGAAGGGCAGGCAGTGCCAGAGTACAAAATGATGACCACTGTTTCCCCGGGAAACTATCTCCCTTTGAAGCTTCTCCTTTCTTTCTGTCACTCTTTTCTTTTCTTCTCCCCCTTCTTTTCTTTTCTTTTTTCTTTTCCTTTTTTGTTTTTCTTTCTTTCATCTCTTTTTTTCTTTCCTATACTCTCCTTTTGCTGGAAATTTCCTGACTTCAACTACTACTTTCAGTAAGAAAGACTTCCAAACTCTAGTCTCTTTATTTTTATTTTTTTTTTAGTTAGAGTTGACATAATACATGTACATGTTTATGAGGTACAATGTGATGTTTCAATATGTGCATAAGTTTTATAATGACCTGATAAAGGTAGCTATCATGTCCATCACCTCAAACCCAGACAACTAAAAAGGTAGATATTTGAAAAATATTTGTCTCTATTTTTGATTTCTCTCGTGAGCCGTAAACTCTCATTCACAATTGCTTCATAGATAAAACTATACCCGTTAATGCATCATTTATTTGTCTGTGAATATAACCTTTCCCTCTTCTGTTTACACATTCTATGTAAAAAAAATTACTGTTATTAGGCTTAGTGTCTGAAGTATTGATTCTTTCATGTTTCTTGACATAATACTTTTGCCATGTATTGCTTCTTCCTAACTCTCTCTCTCTCTCTTACAAACTTCACTATCTAGAAGAGACAGCCAGCGCCACTGGCTCAGTGCTCTGTCAGTGAAGCGATCTGAGACTAACTCTTATTAATGAGTGTCACAGCAAGCCACATAAGTTTATAAGATTTCTAAGTGGCTAATACCATGCCATATTTTAAGTGCCGAATAAACATTTGGTCTTTCAAATAAAGTAATAGAAAGATGGATGATTTAAATCTCCTTTCCATGGGGGGGGTGTAATTATTATTTCTTATGTAATACGGTGGTAACAAGAAACACATGAACTATAAAGCCCTTGCAAATACAATTCCATGCTCTTCAAATTGACAATATTTTTAACATAATAGTAGGGATGAGTGAAATTGCTGAGCAGTATGAACAGCAAACATTTTGGAAAACAATTTGATGATATCTAGTAAGTTTACAGCATAGGGATCCCATGGTAGAGAAACTCTCACAATTGTATAAGGTCATTGTATTAATTAGAGTTTTAATTAGGGAAATTAGTTTTAACTCAGGGAAACCGAGTTAACAGGTGGTGGCGGGAGAGGGATTGAGAGAGAGAAAGATTTTAAGGAATTAGTTTATTAGCTTATGGGTTATGTGATTTTGGGGACTGGCAAGATGGAAATTCAAAGGGTAAACCAACAGGCTGGAGATTAAAATCTGATGTTGGAATCTGACCCCAAAATCTGCAGAGCAGGCCAGTAGACTGGAAACTCAGGTAGTTTTTAATGTTGTATTCTTGAGAAGTATTGCTCCTTCCGGAAACTTCACTCTTTGCAGTCTTTGCTCTTATGACTTTCAACTGAATGGATGAGGCATACCCACATTACGGAGGTAATCTGCTTTGCTTAAAGTTGAATGTAAATATTAGTCACATTTACAAATACCTTCACAACAACATTTAGATTGGTTTTTGACCAGACAAAACCACCAGGTAGTACAGCTAAGTCGACACATAGAAATTAATTATCACAGCCACATTTTTTAAAAGGTAAATATATCACCAAAAACTCATGGCTTGGCAAGACATCAGATATGATAAGCCTGAGTGTCCTTATTAGTAAAAATTAAATTACATTATTATTTCATACATCGAATAAAACGTGTATGTATTTTCTGTGTATAAGAAATTTGGAGTTAGTTTAACAAACATTTCTATTGTTTTGAAGGTCAATATCTATTGTTAGCAATCTATTAATTGTGTAGATAATTTGTTGTATAGATAATTTTAACTACAATCTACCTATCATTATTGTCTTTTGCTTTCCCTTTTGTGGACTGAAAACACCAAAAATAGCCCTAAGCAGTAGATGATACTCTACTGAACTAAAAATACTAATTGCAGAGTGATCATATTCATGTCTGTCCAAATACACAAGACTAATTCTTTGACTATATCAAAAAAAAATGCAGACTAAATGCCAATTAATTTTTTTCTTCTAAATTTATATTGCATATCTCATTCCTGGAGTAGAAGGGCATTTCAAATATTGGGTCAATATATGCCCTAGTACTAATATCGATCTAAAATGTGTTGATATTTAATTAACAAAGGAAATCGGGGGGGGGGATTCTAAAGCCACTACTGAAAATAAAAAGGAACATGCACATATGGATAGAATTATTTCAGATCATTTTTAATAAAAATAATCAATAAGTATCCTCTCCCTTTTCTTACAAATTCTTGATTCATTTTGATCCACATTCGCTAGTTATAATTTTACCACCACACCTTAGGAAAAATACTAAGAACATTGTGGTAGTGCTAATAATGTTTCCATGTTTTCCATATCCAAGTAGCTGACATGATAACTGATAAAAATAGTTTTAATAAAGGGAATTTAAACATTGTAAATAATTTGCATCTTTTACTAACTCTCATCCCATATGAGAGTAAACCCCAGTATAAAAGAATCTGATTGCATGTCGGTGGAGATAGTTTTTACAATTGTCATGACTCACTGTTTCCTAGTAAATGCAGAAATAGCTCTGAGGTTAATCTTCCATATCAAAATAAAATGAGCAGCCACCTGCTCTAATGGCTTCTCAGTGCTACAAATGGGATGACAGGCCAGAAAAGCAGCTGGAGGAGGAAATGCCTTATGATGCCAGTGGTTTGTTTATCTAACATTACTTCAACTCATTTTACTTTATTTTTCACATGGCATTTATAGTTTTCTTCTGATTATAAGAATAATATATTTCCATTTAGAATATGCAAAAAGTGTATAACCATCACTTCCAATATTCAGAAATTTAGTGAGTAATTAACTTTCTCATGTTTAAAGTACATTTATTATAGATTTGTAAAATTGGAATAATTGCATAAGCATAATAATACTCAGATCTACTTGCTTATATTTTTTTAAATATTGTGACTTCAGTGACATTAAAATTGTTTGATACTCTAACATTTCTGCCTTTGACAATATAATATTTTATTAGCTAATGCAGGTTTAAGTTGCTTTAATTGCCAATTATCACAAATAGCATTTTAATGGACCCATTTATTATACATATTAGTAAATATTTCTGAATATTATATAGGAATTTAACCTATCAGAAAGTCTTTTTTCATAAATATTTTTTAGAAATTCAATGCCCAATTTGCCTTTCAGAAATTTTGAATCAATTTATACTCCCATAAAAACTGAAGAAAACCACCCACTCAAGTGGGTTATTTATTTATTTATTTATTTGGCCAGGGCTGGGTTTGAATCCATCACCTCTGGCTTATGGGGCAAGCGCCCTACTCCTTTGAGCCACAGACACCACCCCTGAATCAGTTATTGTTAATGCTAAACTAATTTCTGCTTCTATCATTTCCATACATGGAAAATCATATCACTTTACTGTTATTATCTTCTTGTTTTGAAATTTTTGTGGTTATAATTTTATTACTCTAGTTAAAAATTTGTATTTCATCATTTAGTTGCCTAGTCTTTTCATTTGCCATTTTGTGTAGAGTGCATCACATTCCATAACCAAAACATTAAAAATTGTATGCATATTGAGAGTATCAATCATTTTCTATTATAAATGTTATAAGATTATTGATAAATTTGAAATATTGAATATGCTATTTTCATATGATGGTATTTTAATGTACGGTAGTTAAACTCCTGCTTTTCCCCTATAAATTTTATTTACTTACAGATGACTCTAGAAAATATATTAATATACAAAGCATTTTCATGTTCCAATTATTCTGTGACTGCATATTTTATTTATTTATGTATTTATATATTTATTTAATTTCAAGTTAATTTGAGGGTACAAGTAAGTAGGTTACAATGTTTGTATTTGGTAGGTAGACTCCCTCTTATAATTGTGTGCCATCCCCAAGAATTGTGCTAATCACCCCAACATTGTGCCCATTAAGTAGGAGCACACTCATCCCCCTCCCTCCTCTTTTCTCCCCATTCTCTCATTGACCCTGCCCCCACCTTCAATTGATTTGAGATTTTCTCTTATGTAGGCATGTATTAGATCGTCCACTGGCTTCATATTAATATGGAGTATATCCAATACTTGTTTTTCCATTCTTGAAATACTTTACTAAGAAGAATGTGTATCAGTTCCATCCAGGTTAATACAAAAGATGTAAAGTCTCCATCTTTTTTAATGGCTTTCCTCATCTTGGCAATTGTAAATTGAGCTGCGATAAGCAATCTAGTCAAATGTCCTTGTGATAATATGATTTTTTTCTTCTGATTAGATGCCCAGTAATGGGATTGTGGGATCAAATGGGAGATCTCATTTGAGTTCTTCGAGTATTCTCCAGACTTCTTTCTAAAGAGGTTGTATTAGTTTGCAGTCCCACCAACAGTATAAAAGTGTTCCCTTCTGTCCACATCATGCCAGTATCTGGTAGCTGCATATTTTAAAAGTTAGATTCATAGAGTAGATAGAATACAATACAATTTTCTTTTTAGCTAATTTATTTAACAAAAATTACAACTAGTTCATGGTATGAAATATTTTGGAATTTTATACTATCTCCTAACCCACCACACCCTCCCTTTAGTTTTTGTTTTCGTTTTTCAGTTTGGGTTTTTTTACCCCTAGTGAATCAAACATGTTTTAGAATGTGTTATTGTTTATTTTATCAGGAACATATTTGTATTTTCAAACATCAAATACATGTTTCACATTGTGAATTGGTGTTCACAGATTGTGTTCTCAAACATTGTATTTGAAAGTTTTCCTCAATTAGTTCTAAAATAGTGACTTTATTTCTGCCTAATCAATTTCCTTTTCAGGAAACCTAGGATTCTAGAGGTTGTAAATGATCAGTCCATATACCTTTACAGTTATTTCTGCCTTTTCACATCTTTGATTCTTTGCCCTTCATTTGAAGGGCTTTACTCAAGTTAATAGCTCACATTGCTATCAGTTATTCTCTCCAACAGCATGTCTTATCCAATCGTGGTTAAGATCTTAAAAATATCATTTAATACTTCTATATTTTATACATATGACTCACAGCTCATCTTTTTCCCTTTGTCTCTATATGTTACCATTTTTCTTTCAATTTCTTTTCCATTTAAGCTGTACATTCTTGCATATTATTAATGTCAATCAACATATCACAAATATTTGTGATATGTAATTGTCCTTTTGGCTTTTCTTGTGAAAGTCAATATGAAACTTTTCTTCTCTTGTTCTTCATTTTTTATATGCAAATGCACATTCTTTTAAGTAATTCTCAAATGAAATTTATTCAAATTCTGTATTTTTCAATTGCCTCAGTGAATCCTTCAATGATGTTTGAAATTCTTTTGGAAACATTGTGTAATTTAGGAAAGATGTAATGTCTAGGGCAAGATTGCTTAAGTCCACATTTGGGGTTCATCACTTATTGGTAGTCCTTTGCAATAATAGACTGTATAAAAAATTAGAATTCTTGCATAAACTATTACTATGAATCATTCTGTCCTGAAGTACTGGGATGAATTTTTTAGCAAATTCTATTGATTTGTTATTGAGTTTTATTTTATTAGGTTTTGTCTTCTGCAGCATTTTTTTTTTTTTACAAATTTTAGGCAGTTTTGGTCACTTTAAAAAATGGATACACTAAGTTTTTCTTTAGATTAAGTACACACACACTCAAACACAACAGCAAAACTAGGAAATGCTCAGCTTACCTGTGTGTGGTGAGGTCAAACAGCAATGAGGGGAGGAAGCAACCAAGACACTACAGTTGAAAAACCAGTGCCCAGTGCCCTTATTATTCATCTCTTGTCTTTCTCTCTTTTTTTTCTTTCTTTTTTTAAATTATAGCAGCAGGTATTGTTTCTGAGGAATACTGCTCTGTGGAAAACATGTTGAAATCCTAAACCTTAATTTTAGATGTTAGTACAGAATTTGTGAAATATGTATAAGAAGAAACTCATCATACTTGTCCTCTCTCCCAAACCATAAAATGTGTCTTCTGTCTATTCTAGCACCATGTAGAAGAGCCAATATATCAGAAGAGTGGAAGAAATCCGCAGAAATTGAGGTACTGCATTTATGGAAGCAGAGGTTAAAGAAACAAAACAGGAATATGAATAATCTGTCCTCTGCAAATCTGAAAGGTAGCACCATAGAGCGAATAGATCCATAGTTTTGGTAGACATTTTGTGTTTGAATGCCAGCTCAGTCCTTTACTGGCTCTCTGATATTCAACAAGCTATTAAACTTGTCAGTAGTCTGGTGAATCAAGATAGGGATATGTTGTGAGAATAGAACCATATAAATATGCGTAACATTTGCTATGTCATTGGCCGCATAGCAGGCGATTAAATAATTTGAGTCCTTGCTACTATTTTTTGGTACTCAGGCACCATTCTGAGACATAGTCTTAAATATTTCTCTGATGTTCAATTGCCAAGTATTTCATTATTTCTTGATGGATTTAACTTCTTTAGTTAAATTGTCAGTTATATTTTGTGAATTTAATTATTTATATTCTTCATTATAATTAATGCCAGTATATTAATAAATATTTATAACAGCATATATTATATATATATAGCATGGTAATATTAAATTTTCTTAATTTGAATTTTTGACATGTTAAGGCTTTTCTGTTATAAGAATCTTACTTATAAAATTATATTTTAAATTATTTCTCTTAGTACATGAATAAAGATATCAATTGAATATTTTTAGTCTGACATTGACATTTCATGGAACCAAATATAATTCAGACAACTATGCTATATTAAAAGATTGTTTAATTATTTTTTATGCTCCACACAACCATCCATGACTTTGAAGCATATAGACATTTGTCATAGAACAGATAGAACTTCATGTAGTTAGGTATAGGCCAAATTTGTTTAGACATTAACTGTGCTACAGTGTTTCAATAATTTCAGCTTTTTAGTGAAAGGCTTTTCTTGCCTTTAGAAACACCCTTAATATATTATGAAAAACCTGACATTTTGACTACTGAATGATTAGTACTTAAAAGACAACCATAAAAGCCACCTCAACGTTAACATTTTCAGTCAATTGGCACTGTGTTTTTAATCATAGTAATGCCTCTGATGCACAGTTTGTGCATGTCTACATATATTTATTTGTGTACTGACATGCCCTGGTCAGATGTATATGTATACATGAGTTAGGTTCTAAGCACATTTACTGGAATTTATAATATTAGGAGATAACATCTACTATTCAATCTCTAAAGGACAAACCTGTATAATTAATTCCTTTGTATAGAACTCCCATATTAGAAAACTGAACAAAGTGTTGTAGAAAAAGGAGATAGCAATTAATTCTGTCTCAAGGGATATCATAACTTCAAATACTTGGGTCTTGACAGAAAAATAGCAAGAGCCAAAGCTAGAAGTGCTAATAAGTGTGAAGGGCATTTTAAGGAGAGTAAATCTGCATGGCCGAAGGTAAGGCAGCAATGAAAGGGAATGGGTTTGGAAATGGTGTATAATTTGCTCTGCCTAGGGGATAGTCTTAATTGTGGGTCAGAGGAAGGGCAGTGGTATTCTAGAAATACAGATTGGGGCACGTTATAAAGGCCTTTAAATACCAAGCTAAGAACTACAGATGCTATTCTCCATGCCAAAGGGAGTTCTCAATCATGGCAATCCCAAGATTGTGTTTGGCAAAGGAGATTGGAGCTGACATACAAAGGATGTGTTTAAAAGCAAATAAAGAAAGTGGCCAGTGGGGAAAATGTGGAAAGTGTTGCATAATCTTATAGCAAAAATAAGCAAAATCCTTTAAAGTAAAAGCTGTGTGATTACCATAGGAATAGATAAGGTGTTGCAAGGGACATTTTGTAAGCTGTATCTGTGAGTTTATGGGAAAAAATATACTCTTGGTATCTAGATTATTTTTCCTCTCCTCAATATAAATTGTCAGAAATGCGAATTGTTTAAATTGTACTCCTTAGTACACTAGAGATGCCATGGAACTTCATACACACATATATATGTGTATGTACATATACATATTTATATACTTACATATTTATGCATTATGCTTCAAAGTAGGTATTTCACTGAATTATTCTAATATAGCTCATTATAGGCAATGCTTTTTTTTATCACTACACTTTATTGGATTACAAGACTTTTCATAAGGGGTAATAATTGTATTATTCATGTTCCACTTAAACTTTTTTGAGTTTCATTTTTCCATAGGCACACATAACCATTCTATGCATCATTTTGTTGCAAATTTCTATTTTAGTAGTCAGAGGATACAGTATTCTCAAGGATGATAAAAATCCAAAATGAGGTTCCAGAGTGTTTTTCCTAAATGATAGAATTTGATCTGACACTTAGAGAATGGGATCTGTACATTCAGTCATAAAAGGCATACAGATATTTCACACTAAGAGAATAATAGCGCGCTCTCTCTCTCTCTCTCTCTCTCTCTCTCTATATATATATATATATATATATAGTCACTGTTAATATGAAGAAAGAAAACAGGAATATGAATAATCTACCCTCTGCAAATCTGAAAGATAGCACAATAGAGAGGGAATATATCTCTACTTTTAGTTATTATAACTCTTAAATATATCAGAATTATTGACTTAATATTATACTTCATATTTGTATGTATTATAACTGAAAATAGTAGCATTAATAGAAATTTTTAAGACAAAACTGAAATGCAAAGAAATACACTGGCTTTAACACTCATACATAATTATAGCTATTGTTTGACCCTATTGTTTTTTTTACATAGTTCTGATTAAACAAAATGAACCACGTTATATTCACCTTTTTAATATAGCATCAATAAATGGACAAAAAACGTAACGATCTATCTCCAGATGTTCCTTTCCAGTATTATTCCTCAGTATTTACAGTCACATACCCAATAGATTGAATTTTTTGCTATTTTTAATATTCTTCATCGCGACCCTGATATGTCACCTTTATTGATTTAAATTACTATATATGATTCTTGAAATCCTATTCATCTGGCAAGAGCTGGCCTAACATTCCACACTCTAAGCATAGCCTTCTGAAATACCAACAAATAGAAAACAAATTTTCTCTATTTGAAACAACAGCAACATGTTGCAAGTTTTATCATGATTTCCACAATGTAATTTGTAAGCCACTCACTACAGATCTTGGTCTGTTTAGTATATTAGATATTCTCAAGATTTCCACAGAGTGCAAGCTATGCATAGTCATCATATTAGCAAATTCTCCACATATAAATTTATGTACACATGCAAAAACAAATTTGCATACCACATTGATTCTTAAATATCCTATTTAAGAGTCAATGATAAATAATTATTAAATATTTAATAAAATTAAAATATTCATCTAAAAATTGTTCATTGAAAAGAAAAAATAAAAATTTTATTATTTACTTGTATAAATAACCATGCATAACTGCTAGTGACATTGAAAATGCATAATCACTACCAATATATCAATATTATTATGTCCAATCAAATAATTTATTAGAGTGTATAATCCTGAAATCATAGTCAAAATTATATTTGGGTATTGTGTTTATTTTTTTTCATTTGTTTCTTTCTTTATGTTCATGAGAATAAGACTTCAGAAACTGAAGGTTTATTGAATTTCACATTACGTTCCTAAATTCTCCCTAATTGAGTTTTGTCAGTCCATTGTTTGCAGAAAACATTTCAGCCATTCCATTTCAAAATATTCTATTTTGTTCCAAAATCATTTATGACTTGAAATAATACTTAATGAGTCTTCAATGAACATGAAATAATTATATTACATTTCTGAATATAACATATTCCCTACTTTATAATAGCTAAAGAATACCTTTTATAATTGCCTCTTTCTTCTCATTTATCTATAGGGAGAGTTGTTTCAAGCAGACAATAAGAGACAGGTTATGTGTTGGAGCGAATGTACCTTTCAATGTAATTCATGCGGAGAGAATTTTGATAGCAAAATAAGTTACATTGATTATGTAAGGTCTCCTCAAAATTCCTGCCCCTGGGGGTGTTTTTTTTTTTCTTTTATTCTATTGTAGTAGTTTAAGATCTTTACAGTAAAAAGAAAAAAATGTGAATAAACGAAGATAAAAAAACATCTTCTAGCAATATAGAATGCTATGCTCCATAAGAACTGAATGAGTAGAAATTGCCTGTTTATAACTTTTCTCATATTACAGGGAATAACTCTGGATTGAGGCTAAAAATGATAATATAAAAACTTTCTAGAAAAATAGATGTTATAGGAATTTTATAGCTAAAGGTGCAACATAAATCTTGGAAGATACATTGTGATCCACAGCAGTTGCTGCGACATAGCATTGTTAGTGCATGTCTCAAAATAGACCTGGACTAGAGCAAAATACTTTGAAATGACTTTGGAAAAGGAAAGTTTTCTAAAATAAATTGGAAGTAGAATTCTAATATAGCAAGGCTCTTTATTATTATGGCTTGCATTCTACCCAGCACATTTGAAAGCAATTAGCCTAGTAAATATATTTTTACTTATTAACTTTACTATCCAAATGACATAAAATAATCACTAAAGAAAGTCAAAAGTCACAGGAAAAAATGGAGTAAACTAAAAGCACCTCCCTATGTGTTATTTGTATACACCATATAGTAGATGATCAATAATAATTTAATAAAGTTGATTATTATTTAATAAGTTGAGCTTTTAATATTTCTATGAACTGTGATATAATTTATTTATCCACTTGAATATATAATATTTTTCATGTAATTAAAATTCTCAAAGAATAGCACTTTGATTCTCACACTCTTACCTCCCTGCCCCCAGTTAAGAAATTGCAGTCATCTATCCCAAAACAACAAAACTCACCCAAAAAAAAGTCTCTCTTCATTACTTCTTTATTTATCTCAAACAATTCTAACAGTTCGACGTAAAATATACACAAAGCCTCTCACTTTCTCTAAGTCTGTTGCCACATTACTGCTACCCTTGGGAAAACCACCATACTTTTGGTCTTGAACTACTTTACGAGCCTCTGAGACTGATATTTTACTTTTCTATTTTTTTTTTTTTTTTACTTATGTATTGTTCTCTGTACTCTTTAAATTGTAAACAGTGTGATTTACTAATGATTAAATATAAATTAGCTAGGTCATTGACTCTATGCTTTCCCTTTAGCCTCAGAATGAAATTCTTTCTGATCCCATTTATAAGATTTTACAACAGTGTCTTCTGTAGAATCAGACACTGTTGTAGAATCTTATAACTTTCCTTATCTCCCTCTCTAAAGGGGATACTTCCCAAGACCCCCAGGGGATTCCTGAAATCATTCATAGTACCGAACCTATAATATACTCTATTTTCCTACGCATATATGTCTATGATAAAGTTTAATTTATAAATTAGGTACACTAAAAGATTAACAAGGAACTACTATATAGCTTCTGTTTTTCATACCTGAATTGCCAGCATCAGTATTCCCCATAATTGCACTTTGGGGCCATTATGAAATAATGTCAAGGTTACTGGAACAGAAGCACGATGATACTGCAACAGTTGGTATGATAACAGAGAAGGCTACTAAGTGGCAAATAGGTGAATAGTATAAACAACACGATGCACTGGACAAAAGAAGGATTTATGTCCCAGGTGGTGACATTTCATCATGTTACCTAGAATGACATACAATTTTAAGCTTATTAATTTATTATCAAATTTTTTTTGTAGAATTATTTATAAAATTTTACTTTTAAAAATTCTGGAACATAGTTGACCCAGGGTAACTAAAGGTATGTAAAGCAAAGCAAAATGCTGGGTATGGGAGGACAATTGTATGATTTAACTTTGCAGTACTTTTCCACTTCAATATTATTGTACACATTTCCACCTTTAAGCTGAATGCTCTCCACCCAAGACATCTGCATTGTTGACTAACTCATGTTCTTTGGGTCTTATTGAAAAAGTCAATTCTTGAAAAGCCTTCATTTCCCATATACTCTAAGTCAGACCGAGAACACTCTCTATCACCCCTGATTTATTTTCTTTATTAGGTACAGTAATTAGATACTTCAATTACCATTTATTTATTTGCTCATTTAGTTATTATCCAAGACCCTAGTACATATGAACATTGCAAATCAGATTATATGTCTTGTTCTAGAACTTTCATGAATACTAATAAACCAGAAGTGAGTTAAAAAATAAATACTTAATTTAAAAAGAGTTAAAATTATCATGGTAATAGAGAGGATGGAAAGAAAATTACCCCCAATTTTTCTGACAGAAATATTTCCTTTCAAAAACTGGTATAATAATCTGGAATTTAAAAAAAGTGCTTGATTGTTGAAAGCTTTAAGCATCACCCATACCTCTCCCCATCCTAACCCAAATCTGAGCAAGCTAATAAAAAAGTCTGTCTCTCAAGCCTGTGAAGTTGTGGGAGGTTCTAGTCAAGGAAGCCCTGCCTACATGGGAACTTTCATCCTGTCCATTACCTCGTTAAAGGCCATAGCCACTTGCATCTTCATTTTCAAAATTAGTCAAGCCACCTTAGGCACTGTCCTGCTCTTCTCAGAAAGTCCTACTGTGTGAGAAATACCATTTTTCATACCTTCTATGTGTGCATCTATGCATTAATATTGACATCTGACCTATTATTTGGAAGTGACTGGATACCGCCTTCCCGTGGTTATCACAAGAGCTGGTCTTTTCTTATTAAGCAGTCTTAAGATAAAACCCCATCAAAATCATATATAACTATAAGATACTTTGCTTATGTTTTAGGTAAAAGTAAAGGATAAATAGATATTTTAAAAAATAAATGGATATTTTAAAATTGTCTCTAACCTAATACAATTACAACTTCAGATAATATTGATTTCTCACTGAATAAATTTATTTATTTTTCACTTAAAGTAAATTTGGAGCTTTGAAATTAGTATCAAATCTGTGTGAGTTAATTATTAGTTATTGTCTTTGTACTATTAATGTCAAATTATCAAGATATCTATTGCATTTATGAAATTAAAATCATAGCTCTCTAATTATGGACTATTTATTTGGCTGTTAAAATGAACATTTTATAATGAAATGATAGTACTCATTATTAAACTGTGTAATATAAACATTTGCTAAGAAATTTCCAAATAATTACTTTTTACAAACTAAAGTGTGGTTACAAAGATGTCATGTGAAAATAATATGCAAGCGTTTATTATGAGAAGAAAACATCGTCAGGATGTGATTTAAGAATTTTTGTGATTGCTTTGCTACAACTGAACTGATGATTATGAACTTTATTACAATAATTTCAACTCAATAATGCAACCATAAAATCAGGAAATAGTCACTTATGTTTATCTATTGTTACTAAAAGACTTCAGAGTATATTTATAAGGACTAGCACACTGACTAGTGTTTTAAATGACTGGCTTTAATCCAAATTGCACTGATTAGTAATAATTACTATATTTGACAAAAACAGAAGCATATATTTTAGTGCCTATGTTGAGATAACTGGAAGGAAGGAAGTACTGTCTTAGTTTTGCTTTCCCTAGGAGAGAATGAGCTCTGTAGAGGAGGAAGGTACCTAGCACATCTGTCTGTGCATTATAGAGAAAGTTGTGGGAAGGACTTTCTTTCTATGTAGAAAATGAATAGCTTCTGCTAAATTGTTTAATAATTTACAAAGGCCAAAGCTAACATTATTCGGCCTGTGTCTTGCAATCTCACTTCTGACTCCATATATTATATTTTATATCTTGTATACTGTATGTACTCAACTATTCTGTTTTTTTGATTTCAACTTATCTCATTAAAAGATATTTATTCTTCAAACTGCACTGAAATCATTCAGTCATTCACTTAGCAGATATGTACTGAGAGCCAAATGTGCCTCAGCCACTAAGGCAGGGCTCTGAAGATGCACAGTTAGCAAAGCCAAAATAAGTTATACTTGAAATTATTGCATTCTGTTGACAGAGGAATATGAAAATATTAATTCAATAATCCCACAAATACATATCATTAGTGTTGGAGGGGATAATTGTAGCTACTATTATATAACTAAAAGCATTTTACAATTTGGATGGAAGTTACTGCTAATGACTAACCTTAGGCTTTAAACTTCCATGTGTTAAAGTATTGAGAGAAGCTACTATGCAAATAGACATACAGCATTCAGGCATCAGATAAGAAAAAGAAATTTAAAAAAGATTTCTTAAAAAATGAGGAGGGAAGAAAAACTTAAAACTCTAAAACATTAAACAAGAAAATAAAAGGTGAAAACATCCAAAATATAGTAGTAATATAAAAATAATTGAGAAACAAAAAAATTAAAATTCAATTATATGCTCTATATTAGTTTATAAGCATGTGCAAATATAAATATGCTCACATGCATATGTACTCATATATATATATGATACAGGAAAAAATATGTTAAAAATGAAAGTATGAAAGAAGTGTGCCACTGAACTAATAAAGAATATATTAAGATTAAAACTTATACAATTAATCTTTAAGGAAAAAGGCATTATTATGGAGAAAGGGGTTTAAAGATAACAAAACAAAATAATTAAAAAGTTATACCTAATTATATAGTATCAAAATGTATCAAGCAGTTAATGCATATAATTACCAGGAAAGTTTTATAAATGCAACATCAGAGTGGCAGTGTTTATTACTTCTGACACAGCAAGCAGACCCAAAACTGGAAAAAATATAGTATAAAATAGACATCATTTTTAGTTAAAAATGCAAGTAATTTAGAGACAAATTTTTAAAGGATACAAAAATGTTTGGAATTCACATAAACATACATGATGCATGAGTCAATTACAAATAATAATTTCAAAAACACTTATAAATATGTGATATTGGATATGAACTATAGTACCATTTTTAGGTTGAATTCTGGAGATATAAACATGAGATGTTTACATTCCATTAAACAAAGTTTGATATAAATAAGCTAAGCATCCAGTAAGAGCATAGAAGAATAATTGAAGCCCAATAGAAGGAAATGTACTATAAAATAAAAGTTTAGTTTTATGGATGAAGATTGCATTACTAACTCACAGGATTTTTTTGAAGATTACTTGAATTAATTATAATATTTAGATCAGCACCTGGTGATAAGAAGTGCTCAGCAAACACTTTCTAATATGAAATTAAATAAAAAGCGAATAAGTAAGCACTTTTTACATGAGCATTTCACACAGACCTTTATTCACTGTTATTATTATTACTTAATGTTATGAAAGAATTGATGGGAATAACATTAAAAATTGGTTCTGGTATTTAAGGCAGGGTAAACAATGAAAGTAGGGATAAAATAAAATGATTTGGGTATAAATAAGTATGCAGAGAGGAATAATAAAGTACAAGGACTTGTTCAGGACCCATTAGACCAAGATATGTTTGAATGAGCTTTGTGTAATTTTTATTTTAGATAAAGCATATATTAATCAGAACTTTTAGTTACCTTACTGACTTAAAGAAGTCCTATACTATAAGCAATATTATCATATTTTACAGTACTATAAAGTGATGTTGGAACAGTTTGACGCACTCAAAGTGAGAAATTTCAGAACTAATAAAAGTCTTAGGATTGAAACCACATATTTTAACTTCACGCTATTAGTTCTACCAAAATTTCACAGTACAAGAAAAGTGAGCAAAAAATTATCATTTAAATTTTAAATTAAAAATATCAGTAAGTATTAAAATGTTTTATCTAAATTAAAAATTACAGATAGCTCATTCCATCTAAAGAAATAGATTAAAAGCAACAATATTTTATGAGCAACTGCAACTCATTGTTATTTAAATAAAATTTCCTGCTGAAAGGAACCAGAGGTATTTGGGAATATGGTTTTTCCATGACTGGGTGGTAAATACAAAAATACAAGCCTGACTGATGTGGTGAGCTATCAAAAACTAATGGTTTTATTCCTAATTGCCCAGTCATGGAAGCAGTCTGAATGCCCATCAATCCACAAATGGATTACATTGTGGTATATGTATATCATGGAATACTATTCAGCCATTTAAAAAATGGAGACGTTATATCTTTTATGTTTACATGGATGGATTTGGAACATACCCTTCTTTGTAAAGTATCTCAAGAATGAAAAAAAAAGTATCCAATGTATTCAATACTATAATTAAACCAATATATAAACACACATTCATATAAATGCTAAAACATAAATATAGTCTAGCAAGAGGGAGGAGAGAAGAGGGTGAGGAGAGGGGAAGGGGGAGGACAATTGATGGGAGGGAAATGGTGATTGGTGACAAAAGGGAGGGCATTTGGTGAGATCTCGCCTAAGGTAACAATGCAAGTGTACACTTCAAAATGACTAGGAGGAAATTATAAATGTCTCACCACAAAAACTAAGTAAGTGAGGTGATGGACATGGTAATCAGTTTGATTTAAGCATTCCACATTGTATATCAAATCATCATATTGTACCCCATAAATGTATACAGTTATGATTTAACTTAAAAAAAAAACTAACAGCTTCCTTATTTCTTTTTTTCTTTTCTTTCTTTCTTTCTTTTTTTTTTTTTTTTTTTTGAAACAGAGTCTCATTATGTCATCCTTTTGATAGAGTGCTGTGACATCATAGCTCACAGCAACCTCCAACTCTTGGGCTTAACCGATTCTCTTGCCTCAGCCTCCCAAGTAGCTGGGACTATGGGCGTCCACCACAATGCCTGGCTATTTTTTGTTGCAGTTGTCATTGTTTAGCTGGCCCAGGCTGGGTTCAAACCTGCCAGCCTGTAGTTATGTGGCTGGTGCCTTAACCACTGTGCTATAGTCATGGAGCCAGTTTCCTTATTTCTAGAACACTCAAAACAACAGAGGTTTACTCACATTCAAGAGTATTTCAAATCTGAGTGACAGTTGTGATAGTTTCCTGATACATGTAATATTTAATTAAATGAAATGACTCAATCAATTAGTTAAATGTAATGGCAATACTCAGTAGTATTCAATATTTCTTTATAGGTAAAGATAGAAAATGGAAAAAATAGTTTATTAAATAATGTATGTTTCTTCATTAAATTGTTCATACGCATTTTTTCCCAAAGGTCTTATTTTTAATTTTTTTCTCCTGAGACCTTTTACATGTAATGCTATTTGACAACTATGTAAAATGAGTAGGCCAGGGAAGGTGGTCTATAATCCTACCACTCTGGGAGGCCGAGGTGGGTGGATTACCTGAGCTCACGGGTTTGAGACCAGTCCAAGCCAGAGCAAGACCTGATCTCTAAAATATAGCCAGGTGTTGTGGCAGGCACTTATAGTCCCAGCTACTCAGGAGGCTAAGACAAGAGAAATCACTTCAGCCGAAGAGTTTGGAGGTTTCTGTGAGCTATGCTGTGAATAGGGAGCACTCTAGCCAATAGAGAGCACTCTACTAAGTGTAACAAAGTGAGACTTTGTCTCCAAAAAAATAAATGAGAATTTAAAAAATCTACCTGTTTCCTAATAGTCCAATAAAGTAAATAATTTGCTACCATACATTTTCTTTATTTAAAAAACTCTAAGATGGAATATAGAGAGATTTCATTTATTGATTTACTTATTTAAAGCCTGGACCTTATGATGTAAGACATTTTAAATCTTGCCTAAAACTTAACAAAGGAGCAGATTACCAGTATTGCTCAGCATCTTGTTTTGCCGTCTTGTAGCATTCTAGAGAATCCTACCCTACAATAAATATAGAGCAGGGTTCCTTGAGGCCCTTGATTTCCTCATCCGTAATATGAAGGTTTTGTTTTACTCTGTAGGGTCTATGTTAGATCTCAAGTTCCATAGAAGAGTGCATTTTCTGAGTGGGAGTTATTCTTAGAGAAAATAAGTTAGTCAACTGATCCCAGCTATTAAGTATCTACTAAATATACAGAAACAAGAGATATACAGAAGTCATAGTAGAAGTCATAATAGAAGTAGAAATTGCTCTCTGAAAAATTCTCATTAGATTAATTAAACATATAGGTGGAACTATTGTACTTTTCTCTTCATCAGGAAATTAAAGATGGCATCAACTAAATCCTACCTCCAAAATTAGAAACAACTCCACTTGACTTTCTTGCCTTCCAGGGAATAGTACAAATTCTAAATGTTTCATACCTCTAGGCTTCTTCCTAAATTAAGCATACCACGTGATTAGTGATGAAGTTAGAATTTGAGAAAGGACCAACTAGCAGTGTGTAACTTTAGCAGTAGCTCCCTTAAATCACCAAAACCAGTCTGGTTTTCATCTTTCCTGGCTTCCAAATTTAATTTTGTCTGCCCATCTGGAAATTGTCATTAAGTCTCAGGGATTGATTTACATTAATCTAACTCACAAAAAATTTCCGTGAGTAGGAATGCACAATGAGAGGAATGTATAGTTGAGGTCGAACTGCCCATCCAACCAGAAGACTCCTGTACACCCAGGAACCCTTTGCTCTTAATTCTGTGGAAACACTAGAACACACTCTGGACTTCTCTTTTCCCAGGATTTTTTCAGCCTACTTCTTTGGAACCTACAAGTTGATATATCCAATCAGATTATAACTTTCTTTTACATAAAAACTATTTCATTCAAACCTTTGCTAGGGTATATCCTACTCACCTGATTGAACTTGGACCACCTCTAAAACATCTCTAAAATCTGTTTCCTCTCCAGTTCTATAGCCTGAGTCTAGGCTTTCATCATCTCTTCATGGTACATTGATTCAACAGTCTTTTTTTATTGTAACTACTCAAAAATCAGGTGCTGTGCAACATCTTTCCTACTTTAAATATAATTGAATCCGTTTCCTGTTTAGAATCTTTCAGAGGTTTTCCAATCCCTGCACCAGTCTCATTATTTAGTGTGGATCAGAATCACCTGAAGGGCTCGTTAACTAGCAATGGTTGGTTCCTCCCATCTGGAATTTCTGATGTAGTAGGTCAAAGGTGAGAACCAAAAATTTAATGATTCCTGGATATTTTTTTTCTGGATCATTGACTTAAAAATCAACTTGGGATCCTATTTAAAATCCAATCCTCAGGAATGCAATAGTTGTGGGGTTCATTGTAGGAATCAACGTTTTCTGCTAACTTTGCTAACGATTACATTAGGATGCAACATTTGACAATTGAGAGGTTATTGTTAATTATAAAATTATCAAGGAAAGAGTATTATTTAATCTAAGAAACAAAAAGAAAAGGGGAAATATTTGTTCAAAATGTTTAGTTTTCCATGTAAGCCTGCAAGAAAAATTGAATTCTATTGATTTATCATATTAACCCAGAGTTCACATCTTTGAACTGGTGACTTCAAGGAATTTTTAAAATTTACTTTTTATATAGAATATTTTTATGTTAAATCATTTAAGAATGTTTTGAAGAAAAGCAAATATATAAGAAAATCATGAACTATATTTAATATATACTGATAAAAATATTACATAAACATCAAGCCAGTAGATTATGGAGCTACTGAATTTAGTTTACATAGCTACAATTCATTACTCAATAAAATAATAAAGGTATCCACATAAACTAAATTGACAATTTCTTTTTAATAAAAAATTGACAAGATACAGGTAGATTTAATCTTCATTCTTTTGAAAATTTTCATAAAAACAGATGCTTTCCTTTGATCATCAACTTAAAAAAAGCTCATCAGGGACTAGATCTAAAATTACTGGTGGATTAGAATTTTGAAAAAGTATATTATTTTCTGAGGTACATGCCTTCATTAGTTTTATGAAAATTGAAATATGTTTATATTCATGTACATATAAATAAATGTCCTATAGTGCATGCTATTAAATTATGCTGGACTGATTCATAAATAGAATTTATTAAGGAAAAAATACACTAAACTGGACAGGTTGGGAAACACCTTCACATACATCATTAAGCTAACCGTTGAAATGAAAAATCCTCCTCATGCCAGATGAATAGCTTAGAGGTTGTTATCTTTGTCACAGTGGATGGCGGCTTCTAGCATATTGTATTAATTTCTACACAGCAATAGCAAATGATGTTATTTAGTATTTCACACAATCTAAGACCATCATATATGTTTTAAAGATTAAAAGAAGTCCTGACTATATTCATAAGATTGTTTTTACTCTTCTCCCTGATAACATTTTTGTATAGTACATTTCAAGAGAGTATAACATTTACCAAAGTTTCTGGTAAACATTATAAAAAAGGAATTGCCCATAGGAAATCAAGCCTCAGATGACAAGCGGGGTGATGTATTAGTTTATCATGACACATCAAGTGCAAATATTGCTAAAAAGTACCCCTTTACAAACTGCATCGTTTATACCGCATCCTCACTCAATTCCAGAAAAGGAATGATTCTCTGGGGGCAGCTACTGAAAGCATGTACAAAAGAAATGAGGTTAGTTTTATTAATTTACTTTTTTCACAACTGAATAGACATAGCTTTATTCTCCCATTCCCCTCGGCACTACTTTGTTCTTTTCTTTAATAATAGTAAATGTGAAAAATCAGGATTCGTTTTATTCGGCTTCATTTCCCTGGGAGTGCTGTAGGGGGAAGAGATTTGGAACTGCTCACCATAATGTATAGGATATCTGGATTCCCTTTACTGATGATGCGGTATCACTGCAAATGACTCACTTTGGGATAGACAGCTTTATTAGAGAGTTATGTCTTGAACTCCTGACTCTCTTTGCATGGCACTGGCAATTACTTAGGAAGGAATGCTGAGAACTGTAAGCGGTATTCCTTTTTTAACGTGTCCTCAGTGCAAACGGAGCTTGTTGGCAATTATAAGTTATGAACAGTAGAACATTTGGGATATGCATTCTATCATACACGAATATAAGTTGTCTTTGCTAAAAGCTAATTCATATGATAACAAGAATACCTAGATGGAACTCCTTGGTTTAGAGTACCACTCCTCCAATATAGGTGCTGAGAATAAAATAAATAAATTGGTCAACACCTTTATTCACTTATTGTACATTATGGGAGACTAACAATAAAGAAGAAAGCGTGTGATGTGTGCATATATAAAATATGTATATATATCACATATATAGTTATGGCAAAGGAAAGATTAAAACAATATAATGTGTTGAGACACCTTATACTAAAATATTAATAAGATTTTTGTGACATAGTATTTAAGCTGAGATTTGAAGTTTAAAAGAAATCAGCTTTTCAGAAAGAAAGTAAGATAATTTTATGCAAATTTGGCAACATACATGAAGGCATGATTACCACAGAATTTGAGAGATGTTAAGAGGAGTATGAGAATAATGGCACACATGTATGTTTTTATTGACCAACACCTATCAATTACTTCCTAAAGTCCAGGCACTTTGCTAGGAAGGAGAAATGTAATAAAGAAATGTTGAAACCTTTTATTCATGGAGTTTCTAGCATTGTGGTAAATAGAGTAGATATCAGAGGAATAAACTCAGGAGAAACTACAGTTATTAAATTAAAAAAGTTCTTAAATACTCTGCTTCTCAGTTTACTTAACTATAAATGGAGCTTTAACACTGGGTTGTGAAATTTAAGAAATCCACAATCAGTAGAAAGGCATGATCATTTTAAAATTTATATGAGAAATTCTGTCTTTGAAAAACTCTTTTAAGTTCTTATAAACTCCTATATGGATTGGAAATGGACATTGAAAATTGGTTTACTATCCTTTTGGAAAAACAGTATTTAAACTCTTAGCATTTTCAGAATAAGTAAATTGCTTCCTTTTCTAGTATCTAATATCAAAAAATGTATATTTCTGCTGGCAAAGAATATTTAGTATTTGTAAAATAAATAACTAATATCTTTAAAAATATTGGTCTATTACATGGCTCAGCCTGTAATCCCAGCATTCTTGGAGGCCAAGGTAGGTGGATTGCTTCAGCTCAGGCATTTAAGACCAGCCTGTGAATGGGCGAGACCTTGTCTTGTCTCCAATAAAAATAGTAGTCCCAGTTATTTAGGAGGCTGAGGCAGGAGGATCACTTGAACCAAGGCTTAAGGTTACTAGAAGCTAGGCTGATGCCAAGATACTGTCATATTGATCTACTTTAGAAAGGATAAAGTTTTCTTTGTTAACTTCTCCAATCTATGTGCTTGCATTTTCTCCATATTATGAACTTTGACCACTTTGTCTTATGTATTTTATGCTTATATATTCATACACATATGCTTGAGCTATACAAGAAATGTGTAATATTTTCAATTTATAAAACATATTTGTTGTCTTTTGAATACCTCATGGCAAGATTTTTACATGAAGTCCTGATAACTTTTATATTTATATTTTGTGATTCAGTTAAAATACATTAGGCATACAAATTAAAAAAGATGACAAATTAGAAAATAAGAAGAAAAAAAAACGTGCAATTCAAAACAATCCATAATGATCCAGCTATTAGACTGAGTTGATAAGAATTTTCAAATAACTTGGGTTAATATGTGATGGAAAAATGAAAAGGTATAAATGTTCACTAGAAGATTAGGATTCAAATCCAATTGTGATATTGGAATATGAAATATGAAACCTAAAAGCAAATCTCATCAGCTGAAATTAAATGTAGACAAGACACACTCAAAGGCAGGGCTAAGAGACTGCAAAATGGTCAATAGAAAATTTTCAAAACAAAGTACTGAGAGCAAAAAATCCAAAACATATTGGAAAAGAGCCAAAGGAATAAGGATAACTGCCAAGTTCATATTCATGTAATTGTATTCCACAAAGAAAGGGAAAAATAATAGAAAAAAAGTAATACTTTAAAAAAATTATTTTCTAAACTGATGCAATATAGCAGCAACTCAGATTGAAAAAGCTTGACAAAATTCAAACAGAATATGTCAAAAGTACTGAAAAGTAGAGTTAAAGAGGAAATCTGATGAAGAAAAATGGCTAACACATTTGAAAAATGTTCTTCATCCCTGATTATCAGAGTAAAGCAAATCAAAACCACCCTGAGATATTACCTAACCTCAGTGAGAATAGTCCACATCTCAAAGTCTCAGATGCTGGCATGGGGGTGGAGAAAAGGGGAAATTTTTTACCCTTGTGGTGGGACTTTTCATGAATACAGTTTTGGAAGAAAGTGTGAAGAATCCTCAAAGAACTCAAGCTAGACCTCCCATTTGATCTTGCAATCCCATTACAGGGCATATACCCAGAAGGAAAAAAAAATCCTTTTATCATAAACACATTTGCACTACGCTGTTTATTGCAGCTCAACTTATAATTGCCCAAATGTGGAAACAACCTAAGTGACCATCAACCCAGTAATGTATTGACAATTTATGGTTGTATGTATACCATAGAATACTATTCAGCCATTTAAAAGATGGTAACTTTACATATTTTGTATTCACCTGGTTGAAGTTGTAACACATTCTTATTAATAAAGTATCATAAGAATAGAGAAGCAACAATCCAATGTATTTAATTCTAATATTAATGCAGTATATGATCTAATACAAGATAGGAGATAGAAGAATGTAAGAGTGGGGAGGGAGAGGAGGAAAGGGGGGGATTACGGTGTATGACACATCAGGGGGACACAACACAATTATAAGAAGGACTTCACCTAAAAAATGCACAGTATAGCCTGATTCTTAGTACCCTCAATGAACCTGAACCAATAAATAAATAAATAAAAGGAAAAAAAGGGCAAAGTCATGTGAAAATAAAAACTTGCAAACAATATGGAACTGAAATAAAAATAATGCTTTTAATGACATCTTACATAGCTATTAGAAACAGACAGAAAAATAAAAAAATAATTTAAAGGAACAATATAGTAAGAAACTATCCAATTTCTCAATAAAGGGATATTTAATGTTCCACATGTTAGCCTACATGAAATTCTATCACCAACAAAAATTTCCCACAAAATGATGTGAAGTAAATAAGTTTTTAGCCCAAATACAGCAGACAAAATTTGTCACCGAAAACCATACCTAAAGGAAAAGGGTAAAGGAAATATTCTCAGTAGGAAGCAAGGTTACAGAAAAAAATAAATATTGAAAAGGCAAACTTGTACATAAAATTGATGGGCACTGTTTGAATATTGACTCTTAGAACAGGAATAGTAATATTTTGTGGCATATAAAGGGTATATGTCAAAATTAAAATGCATTAAAAATAACACAACACAGGAAAAACTATCATGCTTTAAAAAAATCTATCATGATCAGACAAGTGTTGAAAGTAGTAATTTGGAATAAATTGTATTAAAAATTAAAGATAACTGTTATAATCTGTAGTGTAACTATCACAATGGTAGAAAATTATTGTTTAAGGTAACTTAAACTACAATGCAATACACTATGCACCCATAAGAAAGATTAAATGAAAAAGATAGAAAATGTCTAGACTTGACAACCATTTTAATTATTTTATCAAATTTGTACCACCACCACTTCAGAAAATAGCTTGGCCACATATCAACTAAAATTGAACACACGCATACTCTATGAAAAAAGATTTATATTCTTAAAAATGCAACTAAGAAATATGCGTACATTCATGTATCATAGCTAGTTATAAAACCAAACCTTTGACTAGGATATTGGGATATATTTATGAAATGAAATGCTAAACAAAAATAGAAATTAGTGAAAT
Source organism: Galago senegalensis (assembly GCA_963575145.1). Classification (NCBI taxonomy): domain Eukaryota; kingdom Metazoa; phylum Chordata; class Mammalia; order Primates; family Galagidae; genus Galago; species Galago senegalensis. The sequence continues at coordinate 9,624 of CAUYTI010086329.1, read as the reverse complement.
GCAATTGTTCATAACAACAATGATGACTGTTAGGAATATATAGTTGATCAAAAGGAGCTATAAACAAATTTTTCATTTTTTATAATACTGTTTATGTAATGCTTCAAAACTGCTACTACCCATTCATTATTGTGAAAGTCAATATGCTGGTTACATATACTTAAAGTTGGTAACTACTAGAATTAGCTTTCTGTTGATCTGCTGGGTGTTTTGGAGTTCTGATAACAGCCATACATACTCATTTGTTGAACCCTCAGTGAGAATTTCTGTATGTACAATGTAGTTCAATATTTACAATTTTTAAAAAAGACTCCTTACACTATGGTTATTATGTTTTATTAAGTAAGAACAAATTTTTTGTCTGTTTCAGGTGGCTTGGAATTGTTTATAGTTCATTTTTTTATTGTACGTCATAAATATCTGTTAAAATATAGTAACATCTTCTTACCTACTACTGATATGATATGGACTTTCTCCTTTAATGTCATAATATATGAAAAATAAAGATATTTTAAAACATGTTACACTGTATTTGAGGACTTGAGAACACTCTAATTTATTTTGATGGACTACTGTATTTCATTTACTAGCGTTTAATGTCATACTGTTATTCTTACCTCCTCCTTTCAGTAACTGAGTTTAACTAGATACATTGTATAAAAAGCGCATCTGCCTATCCTGATTTTTGTCTCCATAATATATTGAATAAAATTAAGAATTAATGCTTTCTTGAAGACTTGTTAGAATACACATTGTAAAATCACTGGTTTTGTTTCCTTTTTATGAGTGGAATTTTAACTAATATTTAACTACATTCCATTGTAACTGATTACTAAATTTTATGTTCTCACTAAGACAAGTACTTGGCTATAAATAGTCTATAAACTTAAATTTAAATTTTCCCTTATAAATTGTATTAAAAGTGTGTTTGTGACTTTTTACAAGTTTGAATAATTTGTAAGGCTGTCATTATAGTATTGAGACCTAATTTTATTAAATTGTGTCTGAGACTGTGTTGCTACATGTGTCTAGATGGTTTTTGTTCCCTAGTGTCACTTTTTATGGTCCTTATTTATTTAAAAATGATGTGTATTCCATTTTGGGGTGGTATGTATACATTTCATCAATGATTTTTTGTGTCTAGCCTGAAATTATCTTTCTTTATTTCACTAATTTTTAGAATTATAATTTAGGTGGATACAAAATATTGGTTTGAGAATTATTTCCTCTTACAAAATTTTCCACTATCTATTGGCTTCCAATTTTTAATTATAAAGTCTGTAAGGTCTAATTATTTTCTTATGCTAGTAATAGAACTATTCACTTTGTAGAAGATATTTCATGTGTATTTGATGTTCTATCATTTTGTTAAAATCTGTGCAGTCGATTTATTCTTATATATTTTTCTGATGACTCACAGTTGCTTTCAAACATACACATTCAAGTCTTTCAATAATTATATAGGAAATACTAAGCCACCATATTTTCAAATATTGCTTTTCTTCTATTTTTTCTATTTCTTCCTCTTAGGAATTCTTATACTTATAAGGTTGTCTCCTCTTGCCCTCCATGTCTGTTAAACTTTCTCTAATATGTTTTTAAAAATTGTCTCTTAAATTTACATCTGAGAAAAAATGTCTTCAGATGTATCATCTACCTTTTGTCATCTATTTTATTTATCTAGTAGTGTTTTTTTTCTTAAGTGATTACAGTTTTCATTTCTGAAAATTCTATTTCCATTTAAAATAATTTCTGGTCCTCTATGAACCTCGCTTGGTCATTCATTTTATTTGTCATACTTTCCATTTTTATTTATTCTTATACTTGCTTATTTTATTACATATAATTTCTTTTTGAAACTGACAATTTCAATAGTGTTATCAAGTCTATAATATAGCTGCTTTTTATTTCTTGTGATTTTATTCAGCCTGAGTCTATCCTTTTTCTACTTATTTATTTTTCAAAATTAACTTCCATTTGGGTTAACCTTGTAAGTGGAACTTTTTAAGGTTTATTTACTTTAGCTACACTTCAATGGTATGACTTTCCTGGGTCATGGACAATGATTTTATGACTCAGACTTTTCATGAAAGTAAAAATGAAAATTTCATTTGCTTTCAAACATTTTGTTTTACAATATTTGTGGTTGTCATAATATTTTAATAATTGATGCATATTTTTTAGTTTGAGTCCTTATTACTTACACATTCTTCATTTATTTAATAAATATTAAAATAAATATTCAAAAATCTATGATGCTCAATGAATACCAAGGAAAACATTATATTAGATATTTATTGAGTTCCTAATATAAATAAGCATATCATAGTTTTTGGTCATGGAAGTATAGAGACAGACAATGCAGTCACGGTCTCAGTTATCATGTGTGAGTCATATAATAAAAAATAATTGAAGATTTTTGTTTACTACAATCATAATAGCAGGAAAGAGTAGTACAAGGATGCAATAGTAAAGTACCTTGACCTAGGATGAGGAGAACTTTGATCAGGAAATATCTTCTTAATACAAATAAAATTAGGATCAAATTTCAGGAAATAAAAAAAGCATTGATGAATTTATAAAACAGAGAGAGAATCATGTGGATGTAATTGTAGAAATGAACTTCTGTAGAGTGAGTGAAGTAGACGCTGGTAAAGATGAAACACAGGAAGCCCTTCACAGTCCTGTGGACTGCAGGAAGAATTTGCACTTTATTATAGGAAAAGTAAAAATTGAAGTGTTTACAAAAGGAATTAACAAAGTTATATTTGTTTTTAACATATACCTCCAGCACAAAATGAAATATATATAATATATCATTTATATGTATATCTGTATATACACTTATAAATGCAGATATTTGTATAAATGTATATGTGTATATATTTTTATTGTAATAAACACATTATTTCCAACTTTAAGTAACTTCATTTGTGCAGTGAATAAAATAAATAGTGAGTGTGTCTGGAGTTTCGAGTGTGAGGATTTTAAAATATATTGTGATAATGTGTGTGTGTGAGTGTGTGCATGTGTACATACATGTGAATACAATTTGAGTGACAAAAGAATTTTTAAAAAGCAGAGTATACAAGTCAACTAACTCAGTTTTAGCATCTTAGTCTTTGCCGATAAGGAAGAATAGTAAGAAGCAACACATTGGCTTCAGTGGAATGTTCAAACAATTTCATATGAACTCACGTTACTTTACTCATGATAACAGAAAAGAAGTTTTGGCAATTTTGGAATACAGGTATTTTTCCATAGTGCCTAAGACGTTTGCATGCTTTATCTGTTTATTTTTAATTTATATGTATCATTTTGTGGTTACAATTAAAAAGCTAATTTTAAGGGGATTAATTGATATTTTGACACATAGGTATGAATTCATTTCTTTCCATGAAAATGAATATTCAAAACATGATTTTAATCCTTTTACATATATGCCTTTCTTGCAATCTTATCTTTCCCTTTTATGTTCCTCTTCTGCACATTGGAAAATGAACCAATAAAACCTTCATTTAATCAATCTCCTCTTCATTAAGGTCTGTGTAACATGATGTGTATTAATTATCATTTCAACCATTTGTGTATTTATAAATAAGTATTATCAACCACATCATAATGTAGTGCCAGGAAATCTCACCATATCTTTTTGTTTCTGTTTTTTTATTTTAACATTTATTGAAACTATCATAGTCTTTCCTGAGAGTTAGCTAATACTCATAATAACAGCATTCTCATCTCTTTGCACATAAATTTTGGAACACTGTGCTCTTCACTTTTCACTTTCATAATATTTCAAGGAGTTTTTTGTAAGAGTACAAGGAATACTGAATAGAAATAGGTTAATGTCTAAGTACACTTGGTAAATTTGAGAAATATTATTGAATTCTAGCCTACATGAGCAATGGATAAAGGACAGGGATAATAAAAATTAACCAAGTTCAAGGTAAATTGCTATGCTACAGCAAATTGATATATCCTTCTATATATGATTTTATTATATAAATGGTATGTATTAATGATACACATTTCCAAAAATGTCTCTTACAGTTAATTTTTCTCTAATTTAGTAAAAGTGATTATCCTCTTAAATTTTCACAATGATATGTTAAAATTATATTAACTATATTCCACAACCATATATATGAATATTATATGTTTTAATATCATATAAAAAACTTTATTTTCCAGTGGCCTATCCATATTTCTCAAAATCAATTGGTCTCAATTCAGAATTGGTCTATAATTAAAGCACAATACTAATAAATAATCCAAAGAGATTTAATGTCAAATTACCTTATTAAGAACGCATAGTGTGGCTCGGTGCCTATAGCTCAACCGGCTAAGGCGCCAGCCACGTACACCTAAGGTGGCAGGTTCGAATCCCCAGCCTGGACCCGCCAAACAACATTGACGGCTGCAACCAAAAAATAGCCAGGCGGTGTGGCAGGTGCCTGTGGTCCCAGCTACTTGGGAGGCAGAGGCAGGAGACTCGCTTGAGCCCAGGAGTTGGAGGTTGCTATGAGCTGTAATGCCACTGCACTCTACCCAGGGGGACGGCTTGAGGCTCTGTCTCAAAAAAAAAAAAAAAAAAAAAGAATGCATAGTGTGCTTACTTAAGTGTGATTTATCATTTTTATACCTACCATCTTTTCATCTGTGCACAGATGCTGGTTAAGAAACTGTTGGCTTTGTTATATGTCAGAATTAGAAAAGATTCATAAAACTAGGATTTTTTTTTCCCTTTTCACTACCTTTCATTGAAATGAACAGTCTTGATTAAATGATTTACTGAATAAAAGATTTTTGGAAGACATTTTATTTTGATTTCAGGGCCCTCTGTGCTAATGATATTTGTATACAACTTTTTTTTCATACACAAGCATTCTAAATGCATCACTGCATCTTTCGTACAACCTCTGAGGTTCTCTAGAATTGGTTCCGTCCTTTCTTATAGAATCCTCACTGAGAGTACCTCAGATTCGATTAACCAGCTATGAAGCTAAAAATTGCTACCTGGTATAAGATGAAGTATGGTAATTACTTGTGCTTCTTATATTAACATGTTATTTAAAAATCTTGCTAGAGTTTAAACAAAAAGTAATTTTTTACGATGCTGAAAAACGCAATTTGTTTCCTTTATAAAACATGTTCCTTGTATAATACTTGTATAATAAAAGTGACATTACATTTGCCAGCCATATGTGCAAATAAAATAAAATTAATATATAAATGCAAATTTTTGCTTCTGACCTCCTTATTGTTAAAAAGGGACTAAGATAATAACCTCTTTCCATATGCTATACTAGGTAATGGTACCAGGTCACTATGTGGTAGCTGTGGGTATCCATTATTTCTAAACAGGTGTCAGAATGCCTGCTCACTCAGAGAGTGACACTCCACACACATCCACCAAAGGTACAGAGCACTTGCTGTGTCAGTATGATACTACTGAGTACTGCTTTTCAGCAAGGAAATTTTAGATTAAATTTCCATTTATCACCTTCATAAAAAGTTGACACAATAAGAAAATTATCCCTTTAAATCTTTGACAACCATTAAGATGGGAAGGACTTGTGGGGCTTGCCATTAACCTGGTAGAGAAGAAATGTTCAGAGAGGTAAGTCCATGTTCGGTGATGTGCATCTCTTGATGAATTTCCTGTTTTTATCAATAGTATCTAAGATACTATGTACCTGAGCAGACTCATAGAGCAAAAAGAACAGAAATTAGAGTCTAGAACCTTTCTAGACTTTATTCTGTGCTTGAAAATGATACAGTCTAGGAATGATGGTGAAATGGACATAGACTAGCTCTCACAGAGACTGAAACCCATATTCAAACCTTATCAATTTTCTATTGACTAAATGCAATCTCTAATTACAAGTACCATTTGGTTGATCACTAGGAGTAATACTTAATTTCTTCTGGAGTGAGATATCCCAATTAACCCATAAATTTTATATATGGGTTAATATATATATATATATTTCAGATATAATGTCTTATATTCGTTTAAAAACAGCCATGTGGAGAAAACGCTATTTAAGTGAAAAACAAAATAAAAAAGCAAAAATTATAAATATACACACTGAACTTCCATTTAATGGAATTATGCTGGAAGTTCTTGGAAATATGTGTGATTAATACATTGAAGGAATTAAAAACAATTTTTTAAAAAATGAACAAAAAGTGAAACCTATAAATGGAATAAAAAATTGGAGTGCATACAAATGCAGTAACACAATAAATATTAAATCTCTTGGCAAAAGGCAGATTAGAAATACATCCAAAAATAATTTTTAAATATAAAACTAAGTGAGAAGAAAATATTTATACTGAGGGCAAAAATGTCACAAGTAGAGAAAATAACATAGGAGATATGTCTGAAATACTGGAAAGTTCTAATAAGCAAGTCACTGAGGTATGAGGACTAGAACACAATTATAGAATGGAACTAAACCAATGTAAATACTGATAATGCCTAAGAACATTTCAAACCTCCTGATAAGACTCCAAGACACACACTTAACAAGCACTATAAATTCCAATCTGGATGAAACAAGGAACATAGCGACCAAGCACAGAGTACTTGTCACTAAATACACCTTAATCTTATCCCTGTTATCTAGCTCATATCCAGAGACCCATCCTACTCTGAGTTATACTTGCAATTTGCTTAAAATTGCCCTTTCTCCAAATAATCGCTGTCAGAAGGAAGGGAGCCAATTTACTCAAAAGATTACTCCCCTCTCATAGTGGAAACCCTCAAGGGATGACCACCTGGTCTATGCTGTGGGAATGGAAATGGCTGGGTTTCAAAATCTTGCCAATGGCAAATCCAATTCAATGATGCAAAATCATGCCACAGAGCTTCCTGGAATATCGGGCAAAAGGTAGAAGGCAGTGACAGGCTTTTCCCTAAGGACTAATCCCCTGTCTTGCTTTAGTTTTTCCCCATGAGAACATTCTCACAAGAAATGACTTGTACAAAAGTCATTCTTTAAAGTTGTGTTCTAGAGAATGCAACCAAAAAGGATACATCATATTATGCATTGAAAAGTAAATATAAGGCTGAGCATGGTGGTTCGTGCCTATAAGACTAGTACTCCAAGGGGGTAGTCCCAAACGCTTAAATTCAAGACCAGACTGAACACAAGTGCACCAGACTCTCTTAAAAATAGAAAATCTTAACTGGGCAACAGTCCAAACTTCAAAGGGAGTTGAGGCAAGAGGATCACATGACCATGAGAGTTTGAGGTCACAGTGAGCTATGGTGAGACCATTGTACTTTACTTGCTGGAAAACAGAGCAATGCAGACTCTATCTTAATACATACATACATACATAATACAAGAAGATTTTAATGGTAAATACACAAAAAGACTCATATACTTTAAAGGTGCATCAAGAAAAATGAATACTGACTACTCAATAGATACATATAGAAATTATAGAAGTAAGTTCTTTCATCCTGAAAGAAATAAAATCAACTCATATTTCTATATACCACAAAATTTTTCTCAAAAATATGAAGGAAATCCACATACATTTTGAGATTGAAGACTATTTGCCAAAACAAAATTGTCAATATTACAAAAATTCAAGATTGTTCCAAAGGAAAGGCAATTATTTTAGGAATCCTAGAGAAAACATGTGGAAGAATTTTACTACAGAAAAGTTGAATTCCAAGTCTTCACAAAGAAAATAAAAATTTAATAGTCACAAAACTATGTTTTGGAAAATAAGATAGAAACTATGTTTTTTAAACAGAAAACTTTTTTCTGGATTTTTCCCAATCTTTAGCTGTGCATCTAACATGAGGAAAAATACAGCACCTAGCTTCTAGAAGGAAATAGAATGTGTCCAGTGACTTCTCCATTAACATTGTTGTTTGGGACAATTATTTCCTTGTAAAATCTGAAATTGCACACATGAAAAATCCTGTAGGTTTTATATAAGGCTCGAAGTTGTTAACTTAATGACTTAAGTTAGGAGAGAATTCATTCTTGAATGAAACAGCATTGGGCTTATACAAAATTCAAGTACCTGTGTTTTGATCTGTCTAAACATGACAGAAATAAGAATGGCGTTTAAATGGACTCTATGCATCTGAGAAAGAACAGTACAACATGTCATCAGAATCTAGTAGTTATACAACTGCTGGAAACAAGAAGATACTAAATGACAAGCCAGGACCATGAAATGTACATAGTATCTATTCCAACAAAATATTGCAAGACAAAAATATGCTTTCAGGCAAACATAAACTAATAGCATCTGTCAGTTGGAGAATGTGTGATATTAGCAGGTGTATTACAGAAAAAAAAAAAGACTGATATGAGATGGTATCTCAGAGACTGAGGCAAGATTTGAGTGCAAGAGAAAATGAAAAAATATGGCCAAACTTTAAGAGAATAAAATAATCTTGTATTGGTGTATTCTGAGAAGGAGAAGCCAGTAAAAAGACAGATTTAAATATGCAAGAGTTCATTAGTCCTATTGGGGTAATGATGAGGGTGTTGGAAAAGGCTGGGGAGAAGTCAGAGTACAGTGCAGATCTGATCCCAAATGAAGGAGAGAAGGAAGGAAGGACAGTTAGGTAGGAGTAGCTTAGCTTGCTCTAGTTGGGCCGTATTTTAGTACAATTTCTTAAGATGGAAATCCTTAAGGCAAAGCAGACTATCAAAGAAATTTTGTTTTCCTCAGAAATGGGCCTGTGCAAGTAACCCTGACATGATCAGTTATTAGCTGGAATCAGTTCGTGAGACAGTGTGATTGCATTAGACAGTAATTGATTGCAGAGTTACACCATAAGATCCAACAATTCCAATACTGGCTATATATTCAAAGCAAATGAAATTAGGATTTCAGAGATATATCTGCTTACTTAGAACACAAGTTTGTGTAAATTAATTCTTCTGTAAACTGTATTTTAACTGAAGAAAAGATTTGGTTTTGTCAAAGTGTATTTAAGATCTTAATAACCTTCTTATTCTCTTAACCAAGTCATGTGTATTTTCAAGTTGGTGGTTTTGGTGATATTATAGTTTCTGATTATACTCTTCAATACCAAATATCATCAGTCCAGAACATGTATAATTTTTTGTTTTTTGGAAAATAAAATAGAAACTATGTTTAATTGACAAACAGTATATAAGACTATCAGGTAAGGAGATTGTCATTGAAACTTGCACATTATTTTTAATATAACAAATGCCAATAATACATTAGCTTTCAATTCAATTTTTAATTAGATCGTTGATAAACATTCATCTTTATTGTACATAGTTTTCTAATAATGCTGCATTTTGTACAAATTTTAAAAATACCAATTGATTGCTTGTACATAGTATCTTATGAAAATTTTCACTCTTTTACAATAAAGTAAAAATCACACTAAAAATCATTTTAAAACAAATTGTTTTTTTTACACTTTTCAATTATTATTATTTTTTATTAAATCATAACTTTGTACATTGATGCATTTATGGGGTTCAGGGTACTGCTTTGATATACAATGTGAAATGCTTACATTGAACTAAGTAACACATCCATCACAATTATACTCATTTCTTAATAGGTTTGAAATGTACCATTGCATCATGCACATTAGGTGAG